>CAHIKZ030000147.1:952500-960000 GCA_903632075.3 Acanthosepion pharaonis
TTATTTCTAACAAATATTAGGTTTTAAAATTTTGTCCCTTAGTTTTGAACGCTACTGTATATATATATATATATATATATATATATATATATATATATATATATATATATATATATATATTAATAACATCCTGTAGCAACGAGTCATTAAACCAACTGAAAATATCGACATAAATTCATCATCATCTCATTTCCATCATCATCATCAGTTTCTTGAGTGTTACAATCGTCGAGTTGATCTCTGTTAATAAGAAACAGAAAACCTCTTCCAGGATGATTTTTTGTCGTTGTGTCTCAGGATTTCTGGCATTTTCATGCCTGTCTACTCTTTGCTGTCTGCCTACTTCTTGTGCTGTTGTTTTTGCTTGCGTCAGACTTGAACAGTTTCTGGCCTTATAGTCATGGGGAGTCTGTAAAGCCCTGTGTTCTGGCCAAACAATGAGATGTTCCGACGGTTAATATTATCGAGATAGAGACCCCTGTCGGCTTACGATACTTGATTTGTCTCCATATATTAATTAGTTTTGTTCTCCCAGTAGATGTGGAGGAGCTTTCTGAATCATTTCTTCCCTAACACATTGGTATTTCCTCCTTCCTCACCCAGGAGTGTCCAAGTCTCACACCTGTAGAGAATGTTTGATACGACCAACAATTTGTTGAGCTAGAACATGGTATGAAGCCTGATGATGCTCTTTCATATCCTTTCCAGTCTGGTCATAGATGCTCTGACTGTGGCGATCAGTATGCAATGTTTTACGTTGCCGGAGCCATCTTTTTACTATATTACTCCTTATTTGAAGCTGGACACTTCTTCCAGTGGTTCGCCGTTCTCGACGACGCTTGCACTAGGGTTGCCTGTGCTATTCACCATTATATTGGATTCATATCTGTTGAGTTACATTCCATATGCGCCGGATCTTTCAAAAAGTTTGTCTGTCAGGTTTTGCAGCTTACTGTTACTGCACGCCATAAGATCAGTATAATCTGCGAAACATTCTATTTAATTATATAATTAGATAGAAATGAAAGCAAACCTGAAAGGGAGATTGAGCAAAAGGAGAATCAAAATGTTGATAGTATTCTATTCACAAGATCGATTATGGATATGGTTATTCAAAAAAGACTTTAAATGAGTAAATTCCGCTTCATAGGGTGTCAAAATTTTTGAAATTATGAGCAACAGTATATTTGCTGACCATCTTAACAGATACAACCTCCTCGGCGAAAAATACGATATGGTTTTCACTTGTATCATTATAGCAGTAGATATCTCGAAGGCGTTTGAAAAGCTTTGGAATAAGGCATTGTTACACAAACTCGCCGGCAACAGAATCTCTAGGAGAGCCTTATCAAGTCGTTTATATCAGGTTGGACTATGAACTTCATTATTAATTAAGAAGTCCTTCGACGGACTTCGTCGATCGTATATTCATTCAGCTTTATGTTAGTGATCCGGAAATAACATATTCAGATCCATAGTAAATATATATGGAGGTATCTGTCTATATTTCTGAGATGAGGTATTATGCACAATATTTACATTATACGGACTATTATTCTCATCTTTGGAACCAGAATTATTACAACGTTTCGGCCGTTGAAAGCTCCGGCTTTCTTCTGGTTGTTGGAATGTCGAACTGAACCATTTATTTCCCTCACCGGGGTAGACTGTTATAGTTCCACGTGCCATCTTTAATGGATGTCAATTATCAGTTATCTCCTGTTAATTGCCATCTCTAATTTCTCCACTGCCTTAACCGGATATTGAACTCACACGCTTTGGGTCTTGTCTTTATCCACTGTGCCATGTGTCCTTAAACATGGCACGCAGAACTAGAACAGTCTACACAACTGAGCAAAATAAATGGTTCAATTCGATATTCCAACCACCTGAAGAAAGGCGGAGCGTACAATGGCCGAAATGTTGTAATAAATATGGTGACAAAGATGAGGACAAAAGTCCGAATAACGTAACTAGTGTATAGATGGAGGTGTATGAGTTTACATCTAAATATCTGGATGACCAGTGTCTGACATATGGTCACTGAAACCTGTCTTTCACAGTTCAGTTTAGGAAAAAATGACTTGTGTCATTAAATACCTCATCTTAAATAAGAAGGCTTTTAATGCTACAACCCCACTGAATAGGCCCTAAATCTTATCCAATACCGGTTAGCTCTCATACCAAGAGTGTGGTCTCTTGCCTAGAACGTCTATTAGGTCTAAAGATCATCACACATCTCAAACGGAAGTCGTTTATTCGTAGCATCGTTAAAGATGGGTGAAGATTTATTATTTCCTACTATCGAACCAAAACATATAAAAAGCTGGATGCCGTGATCTGTTTTGTAGGTGCCAGATTAGATACGAGTTGTTACTACCAGATTATTACTGCCCTGCCTTTGTTCCAAAGCGATAACGAGGCTTTGTGTGATAAATTATTCTGAACTTTCCAACATTTGAGATGAGGAATTATGTACACTATTTACATTATTCGGTCTATTGTCCTCATCGTTTTCGCCAAGGACACATGGCACAGTGGATAAAGGCGTTAGTTATATCCCAAAGAGTGTGAGTTCAATAACTGGTTAAGGCAATGAAGAACATAGACTGGGGAATTAACAGGAGCTAACTGATAACTGACATCCATTAGACATGGCACGTGGAACTAGAACAGTCTACCTCAGTGCAAGGGTTCAGTTCGACATTCTAGCCATCTGAAGAAGGACGCAGTGTACAACAGCCGAAATGTTGTAATAAATATGGCGACAAAGATGAGGAAAATGATCCGAATAATGTAGATTGTTTCAACGATTTATCCTACAGAAGAAACATTGCAAGATTCTCTCTACTCTATGGCAAATGTTCTAATCAGTTATATTCCGTTGTACCATCAATAACGACATTAACAACCAGGATACGTAAACATGTATATTCAAGCAAATATTCCAAATTCCCTTCGGGTTTCTATCGGAAGGCGTAAGTTCCATTAACGCGGTTTCTTTTCTAGAACACTTTGTTAATGAGACTCCCTAGAGGATACTTCCCTTACCGATACAATTTTAATCTATTTAAGAAAAGTATCAAATGTTATTTATCCTCCATATCCTCATAACAATCTATTTTGTTTCTCCCCTCTCATTCAATTGGAGAAATCTCAGTAACATTCTACACTGTGTGGGCCATATATAATAAATAACATCATAACCCAATTTTTTGCCTAAAAATCATCTTGTGACAATAAATGCAAATATCACGATTACATTACTTTTTGTTTAGCAAAAGTTTAAATAGCTATATCTCGCAAATTCTTAAGAGTACGGTTCTTATATCATTTTCCTCAGCTTGACAAGTCTTATTTAAATAGGATAATATATTTTAAATTTGAGAAAACATATATTTTCCAGAAATGAGTAATTGCAAAATATGTGGTTGTCACGTGACAAAGAACACATTTCAGAAAAATTCCTTAGTGGTTTAAAAAACACCATTTATATAGTTTACATTAAAAGCATGCTAATTTTTCGTTAGACAAAACCCTCTTGCCTAAAATATTATATGTGAGACACAGTTTACTATATATCCCTTCAAATAGTATAGACTGAGTGATTTAAAATTGCCAAAATACTCCTTAAGTGTAAATCATTTAGGGAGCATTTACTAATACATTTTAACAGGTTTTTATCTTTCCTAATTTTCCCGGGAGGATTTTTTTTCGGATTTTTGCATCAAGATAAAACGTCGGATCAAAATAAAATGCCTTCAGACTGGTTTTCCTTGTGACCACTACTCAAACGATATTAATGTAAGACTGATAAGACAAAGAGATTATCTATTTAGGTAAACTAACCCAGTGAGTGTAAAGGAAACATGAAGCATGGCAAGTCAAAAACTTCTCGTATTTAATCATTTAATCCATGAATTTTTTAGCTGTTCTTCACAATACCGTTTCATGTTTTAAAGGCAAGGCTTCTACAATGAATAAACCAGTGATATTCTTCATTGTGTTTATCTTATTGTCCTGGAGGGTGTATATAACTGGTTTTACAGCGTGAATGTTTTCCTTATCTTTTTTCCATCTCTATCTGAACCACTAGAAATAGAATTCATATAAATCGATAATATTGTATACCACGAAAGCGAAATTCGATTAATCACTGTTCCATCTGTCTATCTCAAATGTTCTAACATAGCAATGTCTTTTCAATCTAATCTCTCAGGAAAGTGTGAACATAGTAGAGTTGATCCTCACTAGGCGTCCCTTATTGTAACCATTTAGTATACTTTTAATTGCGTAAATAATATTAATTATTCTCTACATGTGACATTTGGTGGAATTAGATATAAAGCTAAACTTGAATCATATCATAAGTATTCTCCCTTTTATCGTGAAGTATATTTTCATATACATATATATATATATATATATATATATTATATTTATATATATATATATATATTTTACTATATTTATATATATATATATATATATATATTTTACCATATTTATATATATATATATACCATATTTATATATATATTTTATCATATATATATATATATATATATATATATATATATATATATATATATACCAGACGTAAAATAAGAGACTCAAAAAACAAAAATGTAGATGATTCTTTTCTGTTTATTATCGAAAATTCAATTAAAGTAAACACTTTCTGACTCTACGTATTTCCAAATTAATTTCTTTTGGGATATTTACCAAGCAAATATTTTGCTTACTTCTAATATAGACCGTGGATAACTGTAACCGTGGATATCGAATCAATGTTTGATGTAAAACAACTTCTTTGTACTAAATTAATTCATGAGGTCGTCTTGTTGATCTTAACTACGTAAGTTAGACGTATGCAGTGATGCCAATGCATACGGCTTTTAAAACTTTTAAGTTAAACTTCATAACTATCGAGTAGGCGGCATAAATTTCCCTCGTAAATCATTATCTGTACTGATTCAAAAGACATGTATTTCCCTACTCAAGTGTTCTCCTTTAACAGACTTAGTGAAGCTTGGCAGGTATCAATAGAAAATGGTCACAGTGGGTAAATTTTCACTTGGTAATTGGTGATTCGTTGCATGAATTTGCTTTTCTCTGGAGGGTATATCAAATTTTCAGATCAGACTGCGACAAGAAAAGCCGATCTTTCTTGAAAATAGAGTCCAACATTTCTTTTGTGGTCAGCTCATAGACTTCCTCATGCTTGTCTTACGATTTTATGTACGTGAGTTTACTGAGTACATTGCGTTGTAATACAAACTCATAGACATGCACGGAGGTATATAGAAGCTGCGATGGATAAATTGTCATCTTAATTACGCGAAATGGGAAATAAAACTGACATCTCATTTCGACAGATATATTTATTAGAATAACTCATAAACCTCTTGAAAAACAAAAGAGCAAATTTCTTCAATAAAGTTACTCCAGACGACTTCGGAATCTCCTGTATCTATTCTGGAATTCTCGTTTAAGATGGTGAATGCTACCATAATGTTTGCCTTCAGTTCATCTTTGGTGTTACAAGATGTTTTGTTGGTCTCTCGCTCCACATATAACAATCAAGGGGGTTGAAGTCTGGGCAGTTAAGACGTCAGATATAAGGGATGATGTGGTCGTAGAAATTGTCTGAACTCCATGAATGGGTTCTCCTGTTTGTGCTGCATGATGCTGAACCCATTTTCCAGACACAGGGTCTTGCAGCAGCCACCCTCTTGACCCTGAACTGCACTATCTCTTTAGAGCGTTTGATGTATGCCTTGCTGTTGAGTTTGATAACCTGTTAGTAGGCTAATAAAGGCGTAACGCCGGCATCACTAGTGATCACTACAATCACTATAATTACCGCAAAGACCTATTTTAAGTCTTAAGGGATGCACGCTTCTTCAGGGATATATTTTTCTCGAAAGCTTATATTTGCTCTGCTCTTATCCGAAACATACATAAAACAGTATCTAAAACAATAATTAATTATTTATATTCCAGCATTTCTGAAATATATTATAACTATTTTATTTACTGTATCTATTTAGCTAGCTATCTATATAACGTACGTAACGGCAAAATCGTACAAACTGTGTAACATTATAATTCTCCATCCCATACAATGTTTAATATCTAAAAAAAAAACTAATTTAATTTTTTTCCCAGGCCTTCAGTTAAAACATTTAGCCATCTTGCCATCGTTTGCCGTAAGAATCACTTAAATAATCTTTGAGTTATTCAGCTAAAAACCGAACAGCTTAAAATGGTTTTGTGCTATCCCCATTGTCTTCACAACTGAGCACTGGGAAATTATCATTCATGTCTTCAGTAATGATATCAATATTCTTAATGTGGCTTCCATCTTCAAATCCCTTCAAGAAAAATCAAAAGAACGGTGAATAAGTTTAAAAGAGAGGAAACAGTAGAGAGGAAATCTGGATCAGATTTTAATAAGAGGAAATAGAATCATCATTTCAACTTATCGACAGTGAAATTCGGGATTTAGTCGTGTCGTTAGCGACAGCCATTACCTTCGTTGTTTGCATACATTGGCTGCGGAAAGCTAAATGTGGAAGCGATCTTTCTTGTCTAAATTTGTCTCAGTTACTACGCACGACAACTATTTACGTAGACACGCTCAGTTTGCGCAATGATACCTACACTGATAGCTATTCTGCATCAAATGTATGGAAACAAAGCGCGCAATGGCTGCCCGCGAATCGAATGAATCCGAAATTACACTGTCGATAACACGAAAACGTAGCTTTTACAAAATTTATCAAGCCAGATTCGAATGAAGCATGCAACAGTTACGAATAAATGTAAGTTATCTGGCAGTTTTTAATGTAAACTGCGCGCGCGTGTTGCACTGCAAATTAACAACTATTTTAAAAACAAATAGGGACCTAACAAAACCTATCCGTAACATACTCATTGATAATACAGATATAATAGCCTCATATTCATGTAAAAGAGGCTAAAAGTTATGAAGACATTATAAAAAGAAGAGGAAAACGCTAGCACTAAATAATATCAATTATGAACACTGCCACAATGTGCTGAGCGTGTTTAAAAAATAAAGAATTCCTATAACTCTAGATACATACCTAAGACGATCCATACATTCAGATAAAAAATATAATCTTCCTTGATAATGTCTAAATTGATAGCCAAAAGTGCACAGATATACAAAGCCAAAAACTTTCTACATCATTTATGTACGGAAAAGAAGAAAATTATAAGAACACAAGAGAAATTAAATGCACAATGTCTGCGTTGCTAAAAGTAAAAAGTAAGTTGCCCGCGTATGCTCACAAGCATACACACATATCTTTGCTAAGAAAAGCATTTCAATTTATCTATCTTACAACTGTATGATTTAATAAATATGCATTCACCTGGGTTCCCCCTCACAGTAATATGATTGACTGGTGTCAGTCATAAATACAGACTGATGTGGAGGTACATTAGCTACGCCTATTGGCTACGCCTATT
>CAHIKZ030000147.1:965000-967500 GCA_903632075.3 Acanthosepion pharaonis
TATTTTTATCTCATTTAAGTATGAAAAAATATAAATATACATAAAATGAAATATGGGAAAGAAATCTATATTTTTATGTATAAGAATAATTTTAGCAAAATCTATGACAAAGTAAAGATCATTAACGTGTAATATTTAATGAGAAAAATGATAAAAGCATAAATAATAATAGTTGATGACAAAAGAGATACAACATAAAGATAACGATAACTCAAGTAAATTATATTGACTCTATGTTATGTAGTGGTTTCACAGTGGAGGCTTGTATTTGTACTAAGTCGGTCATAAATTGGTTCGGCGTACAAAACGTTAGGAACTTGATATAATTGTTAATGACGCAGCAATCTAGTTGTGGTGGCTGATACTTTAATATCTGACTAAGGGTCGTCCGACATCGACTGACTGACCAACTCACTGCCGACTCAGCGACTGCTACTACTACTGCTACTTATGATAGGTGGGAGAGTCTATTAACAATAGAATAGGTGTGTTTCACTATAACACACTACCACCGCTTTCTAAGAGTAACGGTTATAAAAGGCGTTGAGTGAGTGAAGCATTACTGTCATGGTAAAGACAATCTTTCTTTGAACATACAGGATGGCGCTACAGAATCACAAATAAGGAACTGTACCAAACAACAGAATTCACATCACATGTGGAATAGCAGCTACAACATGGTGGATATTACATGCAACTCGAAAAAATAACAAATTCTGAATTTGAAAAAAAAAAATATTTTCCTGTCAAATTGTTTTAAGAAAAAAATATACATTTCAACGGAATGCAGTGCTGATTGCTCGTTTAAACAATTCCATAGATGTCCATATATGGAAACAGATAATATTACTTGAGGTACCGCCACTTTGCCGCTGAAAAATAAAACAAACAGCATAAAACGATGAAAAAAGACTTACACTTAATAAAAACAAAGTTTTATCGTCAAAATATTTATGTTACTATTAAGAGGAAAGAGAAAATCAATTTTTACTATTTTATTAAGATTTTGAATCATTGCTAGAAAGTTCGAAATTTTGATTAATTTTTTTTTGTTTATTTTAAACCTAATATTTACGATTAGTGTTTTAGAATTTTTCTTTTTCAAATGAAAAGCACATCGATTTGGAAACTCTTGTAAAAATTAAATAATTGTTATTTATGAAACTTTCAGGACTTATTCGCAAATAAATGAAATTGTTTCTGATTCTTTTGAAGAAAATCTTGGTAAATTTGTTTAAATATATTAACATCACATCATTATTGAAAAGCTTAATATTATTTTGCATCAGGATTTGACATACGTCTTTCAAGCAAGCGTTACTGTTATGCAACGTGAATCCATGAGAAAAAAAAAACAAGTTTCAGTTACCCTACTGCAACGATATAAAGATCTTTCGTTGCGACAGGTTGAAATTTTTATCATCTAAAATTATTTTCGTAACCGAAATATAAATAAATTAATTTTAAATCGATTAATGATTTTTTTTTTAATTGCGACAATTTTTTTATTAATAAAGACAAAGATTGTATTTATTGGTTACATGTATTTGAGTAAGCATCTCTGTTTTTCCCCCAATGGAATTAATATCTACCGATGTAGAGATCGAATTTTCTACTAAATGAAATTTTCCTCTCGACAAGAATCAAAAATCTATTCAATTTTTAAATGGAGCAATAATTTTCAAGCCAAGTGTGTCCGATAACTAGTCTAGCAGGAATTGATTTTACTTTTGAAGAAAGAAGATGTCTACTTAAAGACGTCTATCTACTAAATATAAGACTTATAATAATAATAATAATAATAATAATAATAATAAAATTTACAATAGACACCGACAGAATAATCAAAGCTAATCGCCGCCTTGATATCAGGATTAGAGACTGCAAAAAAACATGTGACTCCTTATTGGCATGCCAGTCCCAGGAGGCAGCAATGTATCTTTGAAGATCTTCAAAAAAGTATCAAAATACAAAGAATCTGAAATCGAAATCTCAAATATCTGGCACATGAGGACATTGACAATTCCAGTTGTTTACGGTGTAAACGCATAATTCATCCATAGATTTGCGAGCCCTGCGGATAATGTCAAATGAGATTAAATGCACATTGGAAATTAAAAATCATTTGCGCGATACTGGAACCAACTGAATATAAAGTGTAGGCCAATGTCTGCACTGGAAAATCTGCAAAACTTAAGGAAAGGCAACAGAAAGTAATTGGTATGAACATTACCCAGACCCGGTTACGGAGATAGGATCTGTTACAATCTTATGGGACCACAAAATACACCCAAACAGAACAATCAAATCTAATCGGTCAGACATTGTTATTAGATACCACAAAAAAAGAAAATGATGCCTCCTTATTGATATGCTAGTCTCTACAGACTGCAATGTATATTTGAGGATATTCAAAAAGCTATCAAAATATAAGAACCTTAAAATCGAAATCTCAGAAATGTGGAGCATGGTAACATCAACAATCCTTATTGTAGTTGGA
>CAHIKZ030000147.1:972500-1000000 GCA_903632075.3 Acanthosepion pharaonis
TATATCTTGGTTATTTTCAATCTTAAATAACCATATTTGAAATTAATACGTCCATGATATATTAACACTATAACTTAACGAAAGGAAAAACCATAATAGTTTAAAGAACAGAATGCATTGCACTCTGAAATAATATATAAATATATGACATAATAAATTAGTTATTCATATATATATATATATATATATATATATATATATATATATATATATATATATATATATATATTTATATATATATATATTTCGTTGGATTGATGAGAGTTTTTGAACCTTGGTTTCACGCTTTTGAGATCGTCAGACAAACTGATTATTTTTTTCAAATTTTGGGTTTATGTTGATTGCATGTATTGGTGCTATTATGGAAGTGGGGGGGTTCATACAGACATAAACATATGTGGACAGTATGGGATTTAACATATGTATGCATATGTCTGCTATTGTCTCTCTCTCTCTCTCCCTCTCTCTCTCTCTCTCTCTCTATATATATATATATATATATATATATATATATATATATATATATATATATATATATATATATATATATATATGAGATGTGATACAATATATATGCTACGGAAAAAAATATATTTGTTTCTGAATGGCTAATGGTCAAATCCCTGACTGACGCCAATTCAGTCAGGTTTCTATCCTAGCTAGAGGCAACCGGACGTCTAGCAACACTTATGAGCTGTGATACGGGGGAACGGTCTGTCTGTGGATGATGACAATATATATGCTCCTGAAATATTTATTTCGTTTGAGCTCCCCGGGGAGGAAGAGTGGGTTTCTAAACAGTGACTATAATCACAAAACTACATCACTCTTCGGTAAATCGAATCGAGTTCTCTCAGTCACTGTATGTTTATCTAAAAATAAATACACTTAAATTCATCTTTATCCCTGCCGTAGAATCTCCGACTGACGCCAATTCGGTTGCGTTTCGATCCTAGCTAAAGGCAATATCTAGTCACACTGATGAGCTGTGATACAGCGAAAAAGTATGTCTATGGATGACAATGTGTATGTATATATATATATATATATATATATATATATATATATATATATATATATATATATACCTGCTACTATTTGACACACAGAGACAAACGACAGGACATATGCAAAAATGAAATAGTGTAAATTGGGAGAATTTTAATTATAATAGTTAACGGAGGAAAATACGGCCAGTTCCGGTGGTGTTTAATTTGGGACCAGGTGGGTTTTATTTCCTTATATCTACCGCCGCAGCAGAAGTCCTACATCCTCAATGCAGTCTATACAGCAACTGATGTTCACAGCACAATTGTCCATCACATGACCCTCGTAAGTTCGACGAAACAAAAGGAAGATAAGCACGCTTTTTATCCTCCCAATCCGTTAGTTAGAAAAATTTGGAGAATGAAAGGAAAGCGCAAAATAATTCAGAATTCAGAATTGTTTACGTCGATGAGAATATTGACGAGGAATCTTGAGTTTCGAGGAGAATTTATATCAGTACGAAAAAGCATTAACGCCCCTCCACGGCCAAAAATAAGACTAACTCATATATGTGTTAGTTAACCCCGTTATAGTTATATGTTGCATAGTTGTCCAAAGGAATTACAAAATAAGTTTACACGGCAGCTTACAAAATAATAATAATAATTATATATATATATATATATATATATATATATATATATGTGTGTGTGTGTGTGTGTGTGTGTGTGTGTGCGTGGAGTGTGTGTGTTCCTTATTAGGACAAATTACATACGAACATATGTGACCGCTACGTAAATGTATTCAAGTTTCGATCATTATTAGCGTATCTCATAATGGTTATTACAATACTTAAATTTATTTATAAACGATCTCTTTTCCCGCGAAAAAAAGAAAAAAAATGAAAAGAAAATAAGAAATGCAAGAAAGAAAGAAAGACATAAAAAAGTAAAGAAAATACACAAGATGTAGTCGAAAAAAAGGGAGAAAAGGAGGAAAGACAAGATACAATTTCTTCTAAAGAAAAAAAAGAAGGAAGAAAATAAGAAGGAAAGAAAGACAACAGATATAATCTCTTCCCCTAAGAAAAAGAAGAAGAAGTAGACGGAAAGATATATAAAAGTACAAATAAGATAATGTTCCAGGATATAAAAGTGCGTAATATACTCATGGATTTTGAGTTTCAGAGCGACCATTTCATGCAATCAAAATAGTTTCGGTGTTGGGAGTAAGAAAAGTAATATGAAATTTTCAAACAGCCATAATATAAATTTTTAAAAAAGTCAAAATATAACCTAGCTGGCCCCTCAGAAATATATAGCTATATTAATGAAACATTAAGTTGATGTCCTCTTTAGTAATATGCCATTCATGTGGTGAAAGGTTTTGAAAAGGCGGCGCATGAAGTTACAGAATCCTAAATATCTTTACGCCGGGTAATGCAGTTTTCATTGACGTTTTCCATGGAGGTTGTTTCTTAGTATAAAGATATACTCTTAAACCGACTTGGCTATCTTATCAATGAAAGTTAAAAAAAATAAATCTCGACATTCTGCTATGATATCCACCATCGATTCCTGTTGAAAGACAGAAATTCACAGTGTGTCAGTTTGTGGAAACATTCACAACTGTTTTGGATTCGGCAACTTACGAAAAAATCTGTTCTATTCAAGAAAAGTATTTACTGTGGCTCACCTTAATTTACTTAGACAGTATATGATCAAGGAATTTATTATTATTATTATTATTATTATTATTATTTAAAAATGCTTTTTACTTGAATTTGTTTTATAATCCCATACTCGGTATAACTAATGACCTAGGGTAACCGAAGGAAGTGGTTATTTTATTTAATTTCCAGATTATACAGATAATACCGCTATTAACTAAAAATAAATAGATAGTGCTCTTAGCAGGATATAGGAAATGCTTGTTAGAAATATTTTCAGGATTTTCTGAAGAGATGGTGCACCATGGATTTTGAGTTACTTTATCACATGCAAAGTTTTAATGTCTGGACGATTTGCTTATATTCTCCTACGTTTGATCTATTTTTTGTTATTGCTATTATTATTGTTCAATTTACTTTGAATTCTGGTGTGTACACACTACTTTCCGCGTCTCGCCTAGAGCCCTAAGGTCAGTTATGGCATCCTGACATTTTCGACTGATCAATTAATAAAAAAAAAGGAAGAAAAAAGGACAACAGCACATATTCTACATAGATTAAGTCCTTTGTAATATGACGGTTGTAGTCATGAGAAGGATTATTTGTATTCATGGGCTTCCAATGAGACTACTGGAATATTTTCCAACCAGTCCGAGGGCTACAGGGATTTTTAATGTTCCCATTGCCACATATTTGAGATTCCTATTTCAAGTTCCTTGTATTTTAATAGCTGTTTGAAGATCTTCAAAGATACATTGTAGTATTGCAGCGATTGACATATCAACAAGAAGGCGATGCTTTTGTTTTTGGCATCTAATAACAATATTTGGGCGATTAGCTTTTGATTCTTGTGTCTGTATGTATTGTGTAGTCCCATAATATTGTTGCAGATTCTATCTCCGCAGCCTGGTCAGGGTGTTGTTCATACCAATTTCTTATTTAAAATGTTCTAGTGCAGCTAATGGCCCAATTTCATGCCGGCATTTTTTTTTTATTCAGTGGGTGCCAATTCCTTGTAACCTGATACAAGGTGATCAATTGTTTCTAGATCTTTATCACAGAATCTGTATTTAGGGCTAATACAATATTTTAGTATGTGTGATTGGTAATTTCTAGTTAACAAGCATTGGTCCTGTTCAACAATGATAAAACTTTCAGTTTCAGCTTTTTAACCATACACTATGTAGCTACTGATGGGTACGAGATTTTGTCTACATCAGCTTCTTTGTTACGGGCAGAATATTGACCGAGAAACAGTTTATCTTGCATTCGTTTCTGTATCTCGTCGGTTGCATTTACTTTTGCTTCTTTTTTTAGGTATTTTGTGGGTTTTCTTTTATTACTGAATAAAGTCGCTAACTACTTTCATGTTCTTTGACACATATCATCATCTAGTATTCTGTAGTTTCCAGGTAACTTTGAATGCCAATTTTTGTAGTCTTGTAAGATAATTATAGCTGAATTAATCCTCTACCTCCTTCGGATCTGGGCACATACAGACGATCAACATTAGCTTTTGTATGATGCATGTGGTAGATGTTAAGACGGAATTGTACCACAGGGACAGCCAATGTGTTTATGGCAGATATTGTTTTTTTTGTTTTTTTTTAATTCAGCTCGGTATTACTGCAGTACTACTTTCTTAAATTCTTCTTCATTTGGGTATGCTGTATAATATCTCCTTTGCTAATCCTAGGTAATTATGTGCTTAATCTTGTTCCAGTTCCCTAATATTTGTGAAAAAAATCTAAAGCTATTGAATGTGTTTCTATAATTCTCCCTTTCTCGAATGCTACTCTTGCACATTTATCTAATCCGAAATCCATACCCATATCGTCACTGAAACATTTTAAATTATTGAGGAGGCTATCCAACTTATTGTCTTTGGCAACGAGTTGGGGGTGATCAATGAGAGTAGGTTATTGAATAAGTCCCTTTTTAATTTGTAGCCATAGCTACTGTTTTTTAGTTCATGCGTAAGAGGGATTGAGGACAAACAAACAGAAGATGGTGACAGCAAGTCTCATGAAAGGTTATTATTATTATTATTATTATTATTATTAATTTGGTAATTTATTGCGTGAATTGATGCAACGGGTCATTTCTATTAGGACATAAAAATGCTTCATAAACACGAGAAAATCCCGCAATTTTATCTACATAATTGTTAAGATGGAAACCTTCCAAATTAAGAAATTGACCTGAATATACATATGAGATTTTGTTACCAAGATTAAACTGCGAAAACAGTAATTCATTGTGTCGTATCGGAATATTTTTTCTTACCATTATTCATGTTTTTCTTGTTCTTGTTTTTGTTCTTCTTCTTCTTCTTCTTCTTATTATTATTATTATTATTATTATTATTATTATTATTGTAGTATCAGTTTTCGTAGCAGTAATAGTGGTAATTTTTATAGTAGATATTTAAACAACTATTAAGGCTATATTTGCATCTGAAGTGACTGCTGTTATACCAATTGTTCAATCCGCCCATCATTTTCATGTGTAATCTATCTCTCTCTCATTCTCCCTCTCTTTTTCCCTCGACATCTATGAAGTGTAATGAACTTCATGAAGGCAATAATAATAAATCCATTGGCCAATAGTAATACTTTGTCGTCACTTCTACCCTAATAATTACTTCCCGCCTTTGTAAGTTAGCGTAACTTGCGTCAGTATTTGCGCGAATCGTCTTACATCACACGCAGGGCACTTACTATTGATTTGCACCCAATATCTATAGTACGCAAACACACACACTTGTCTGTATATATATATATATATATATATATATATATATATATATATATATATATATATATATATTTGTATGCTTGTGTGTGTGTCTTTGTTTGTGTAAATAATCTGGTTGAAATATGAAACAAACTGGCGGATTATAAATTAGATTTTCTTTTCCTCTTCTGTGAATTAATACCTTATTCGACACTTTTGATGCTCGAATAAAGGCCAATATCGAAAGATGAATAAGCATCTCCAACTATATCAGTGCCTATCGTAATGAAAAAAAAAAGGAGAGAAGAGAATCAATAGGCACGTATTCTCACCATAATATACACTTATTCCCTGCGCCACCAGGCTGGCATTTAATTACGAGTGTCACCCGGGTCCACTGATTTCTCTATAGACACGCTGGTGTGATAGAGAGCGGACTAGTGTGAAATCCATTACGCTGTTAATCTCCGGAGAGAGAACGTTCCCGTGCCAACAATTGGCGACTCTTTTATTTTTTTTTTAAATGGCGGTGGTATTTGATCTGCCTGTGAGTACTACATATTCTCGCAAGAGTACAATAGTCCTTTTGCAGGGAAATGGTAATGATCAGTCTTTGCTAGAAAGTAAACTACAGCTATTTTAAGATAAATTTTGCCATGAAATCAGATAGATATTTTGAATGAATTTGATGCAGTAATTCTTTCAATACATAATCAATTTGCAATCTTTCATTCGTAATACAATATATATGGATGTTTTCTAAATACAAACAGGATATAAATACGTAGTAAAAACAGAGAAAATAAATAAAGAAAAGTATGGGAGATAAAAATTTAAAAACAAAATTCCATCTCTTATTAAAGGAACAATATTGGTTCTATTTGTGTAATAAAGAACATATAGAAGATATATGTCAGATTTTTTAAGAGTTTAAATTACCACCTCTATTTATACATGCACAGAAATAAAGCATGCACATACGTAGAGAAACATTCATATGTATATATAACAATGCGGACATAGGAATCAACATCAAATTGTCAGTGTTGCTTTCACACCTCTATCTGAACTTCAAGACAGATTTTAGTCTTAACATCGATTTTGCACTGATAGAGACTGCCAACATTCTGTCAATAAAGACAAAGTCAAATTAGACAACTCGAAGGAGGATAATATAGAAAATTGTGAATAGGAAACCCTTTTGAATGTTCTTTTCATAAACTGTTACTAGTTACTTCATTTATACAGTCGCCATCATTGTTCTCATACACACCACTGCTCAGAACCTCCCCAGTACTCTCCAAATATCTGGGATGAAAGCCGGTGTGGGCTATCATTCATACATAGCATACCCTCGGCAAATACACATGGCGGAACCTACCCCTCTCCAGGTCAAACCACAATCGTTGTCATCAAACTTGAAAGTTCGCCTTGGTTATGTTCACGTGGTCATTGATTTCATCAGATGCAACCTTCCCGCTGTCCGCTGACTTCAGTGTAGGAAACCCTCTCTGCATGCACAGCTATGGATGCCGTTCTACCTTGTATAAAATGTCTGCCTCCTCTAAAAGAAGCTTCATACTGTCAGCATCAAAATGTTCATTTTCCTGGCATATGAAAACAGCATAAAAGAAGAGTATAAATTTCACAGAGATGATGAGGAAAAGAAATTATTTCATTTAAATCTTCAGGTAATGACAAAATGAAGTATGTCGTATATGTTGAAGTTGGTTTAAAATGCCATCAGCAAAGCATGTACTCATAGTCAACATACTCATAAAAATTTAAGAAAACGTTTCATACTTTCCACCAACACAATATTTTAAGCGGTTATATATTTGTTTTCAGCAGCCTGCAAATGACGCCATCATCACGTCGAAAAGGATTTTATTTTTCAAACGCTATGACGAAAAAACAAAAAAAGAAAATAATCCAATTTTTTTTATGTTCAAAAATATAAAATATTATTAGAAATGTCTAAGGACAGCTGAAAGCAGTTTAAAATAACGACTTCAAGAGTTACTGCACACATTAAAACCATTACTTTGCATGTCGTAATGCAAGGTAAACAAAAAAAATCAGAATCGTCAAAAAAAAAAACATGTCTGCATTTTAAAAAATAAAAAAATGCAATATCAAACGTTTGTCCATTTGCAAGATTTGGCAACATTTTGAATAAGCTGGATGTTGAATTTTTGTAAAGATTTTCATAATCAGGTAATCGAGATTCTTATATGTATCATTTTTCTCAGACACAGAATTTTATTTCAATTCTGTTGCATTGTTCCTTGGTTTATATTCAGATATTTTTTCTACAACTCGCATATTGAATATTCAAGGAACGCCAGAATAGTCAAGGTACATATATATATATATATATATATATATATATATATATATCCCAAATGTTTTTCAAATCTTGACTGATGATTATTTTAACTATATGGAGTATATTTAATACAGCATCGAGCTAAAGGAATTTCTAAGAAAAATGTGGGAATTTTCATTTCCTTAACATAAAATACTTATCTGAGTTGAGTGCGGTTCCCCTTAATTCCCTCACCCATGGTTTCAGTCTTCTGACATTCCTCTATAACGCTTGCTGACGGGAAGTATCTTTAAAACCTCTGTCTCCTACAATTTCTTCCCTCAACACTAAAAAGCAATGCCTCACTAAGATGTAGCATTAAAATGAGTATTTAAATTCTTAAATATTTTTACTAACCATGAACATTAAACTTAAGTTTTAATCCTACGGGGCCTGCATTCATGCACAGTAATCAATTATAAAACATGAAATCTTTCTTATTTACCATTTATTTTAACAACGATGAAAAAAGAGCCCAGCCAACCTATTTTTACGAGCCGCATATTAAAGAGCAAAGAGCCACATTCGGCTGGCGAGCCGCTGTTTGGCCACCTTCTACATTACATATGCACGGGCATTCTGTGACGGAGGGAGAATCCAGAATTAGTTTATGATAAATATAAACAAGAACACATTACATGTAATCATCTCACGTATAAAACAGGAACATCTGTGCTAGATGTACGCATTGAACTCATTCATTACGATAAATATCCCGAAAAACAATTAGAACTATCTCACCCACATCAAACCAAGTTTTTTAACTAAAATAATAATGATGCAATTTTAGAGACTGATTAGAAAAAATTAAAAGAAAAAGACAAGTCTGGGTTAACTTATATGTGGCTGATAGTGAATCTCGATTAAAAACAGTGTGACTAATAATATGGCGTCGATTATTTTTTACAGCCGGATAGAGCTTTAATTTCTACGAAGAAAAAACAATAAATCTTTGTAATATAACTGTAAGTGGTTCGTCGTGCCAAGTCCTCTAAAACAACGTATATATGTATAACATCAAAATTGTCCAAATCGTGTAACACCATAATTGTCCATCCCACAAAATGTTTAACATAAAATATAAACAAACTCTAAACTAGTGAGGAATTTTCGTTTCGTTTAGCCATCGTGACACCATTTTTCAGAAGAAACACTGAATAATACTTTGAGTAATTCAACTAGAAACGAAAGAGTTTAAAATCGCTTTGTGTCACTTATACTGTCTTTCGAAATGAGAAATAGTTATATAAAAATATCATTCAGGCTTTCAGTAATGTTACCGACATTCATATGGTTTACATCTTTAAGTTAATTCAAAAAGTATAAAGAAAAATGTGGATTATTTTAAAAAGAGGGAACCGTAAAAAAAAAAATAATTAAAAAAAAACTTGATCAGGGGTCCCAACAAGAAGTGGGATTATCATTTCAACTAAAGAGCTAAAGAGATCAATTAGAAAAGATACAATTCAAATCATAAGTCGTTTGACAGGTGAGAGTGAAAATCGTCTTGAAAATGGAATCGTAGCTGAAGACTGTGAGGAAGCTGTTTACTTCAGGATAATTTTAATGAGTTGGAAAATGATCCCGAAATAAGATATATATATATATATATATTAAGCATAGGGAGTAATTATACATTTCTATTGCTCAAAGTCGAATCCATTAGTTTTATAGAAACCTCGGAGAATTCCAGTAAGGTTTCTTACATCATTTCTAGGATAGAACGCTTCAAAGCGTAATCAAACAAATAGATAAATTTGCATTTACACAATTTGGACAATTTTGCAGCTACACCCGATACATAAAAATATATATGACAAATGAAAAACCGTATCAATGAAATTTTATTTGGTTCGCGCTTCGCATTTCTATGGTTCATCAGATCAAGAGACGAAAGAAAGAAATTTCGGTGCATGGGTATTTCTGTGTATGCTTAAATAATAAATTATTAGTAGTTTTTCGACATACTGGAGTTTTCGGTGATAAAAGAAAATTATGAAAATAAGTGACATTTAAAAAGCCATTAATATTTATTGTGTATCTTTTATTTTTAATTCTTAGTTCATGTTTTATGACACATAAAACACATTCTGAAAACTTGATACATAGAAACAATTCTGAAAAATTGGATAAGGATACATTTCGGAAAAAGCTATATGAATTTTTAGCTTTCAAGCTATTCTGAAAATAACTTCAAATTCAATACAGAAAAGCGGGGAGAATTTATAAATTACTTTCAATATGAACTAAGAATTATATAGAAAAGATACAGAATCAATATTAACAGCCTTTTTAAAGTCCCTTTTTTTTCATCACGAGAAACCACAGCTTCGGTAAGAAAGTAGTAATGAGTTATTGTTAATGCAGACACAAAAAATACACACACGTATTACCCTCTTCCATTCTTTGATCTGATTCACACTAGAAAGGCGAAACACGTAATCAAATCTAGTTTCAATGAAACTGGACTCAGTTGGTTTTATTTCTCATAAAAATAGTCAAGATTCTATAGCCTATTTTACACACGCACAAACACGAGAAAATACACACAAGCACACACAGACACACACACACACACACACACACACACACACACATATATATATATATATATATATATATATATACAAGTGTGTTCGTCTATATATATATATATATATATATTTTATTTTTTATTGTTCAAAAATATATATATATACACACACATATATACACACACACACACACACACACATATATATATATATATATATATATATATATATATATATATATATATATATATATATATATATATATATATGTGTTCTTCTACGTCTGCGTGGGGAGCGAAAATAGGGAAGATGGTATCACCAAAATATTTGTCGAACTTGAAACTCCTAAAAGATAACGTTTTTAAGGAAAGAGAAATTTGAATTAAAGTTCTCATTATAAAGCGACTCATAAATAGAATGAAATAAAATGGCGAATTCAAATTATTTGTCCCTCGTCTACATTTTTGCTCTGAGTGAATCCCGCTCGCTAAAATTTGATTCATTTAAAGAAATTACATGAAAGTCAGAGAAATGTTAGATATCAAAGAAAGAAATTTTTAGACCAAACATCTGTACGGCTGGATTGCCTACATGTTACAAACAATGCAAATGTTATAAAAAGGTTAGAAAACGGAAATAATGAAGGGGGTAATCAGCATATTACGATTCTCTTCGTTTTTCTCAGGAATTAATAATATGATGAAAAGAAACAGAACAATACAGAAATTATTATCTCAATTTAGACATAAACTTTAATTTCTTTATTTCATTTAATTTCTAATTATTGTTATTACTATTATTATTATTATTTTTCATATATATATATATATATATACAATGCTACGCAAAAGATTGCAACACATTACAATTTTTTTTTTTTTTAGATATTTCTAATACAGTTACATTAATTAAACATTCACTTCTCGTACAACACATATAATTAGGCATTCAGTTAAACAATCAAATTTTTAGAATCTTCAAAGTATCCCACGAAGAAAAATCGATATTTCATAACTCAAAAGTTTACAAATCATTTTTCCGATTTACTATAGTTTTATATATATATATATATATATATATATATATATATATATATATATATATATATATATATATATATATATATATATATATATATATATATATATATATATATATATATATATATATATATATATATATATATATATATATGTAATAGCTATTATAACATGATTTCGTTGTCAAGCTTTTGAATCTTTCTATACTTTGTTTTTGATTGGTTATTCTAGCTTTTGTAACAATGTTTCCCTAGTGTAGGATCGTTACTTAATCTGAAACTTTTAAAACCATTTATTTTATTTTCAACATCATCACTTGATAAGACACAGAGTGTGTTGAAACAAAATGGCTATTTTTGTAGTGATTTTATAACATACTTATGTTATAATTTTTTTTTTTAAATAATAAATATATATATATATATATATATATATATATATATATATATATATATAAGTGTGTTTTTTTATAAATAATAATTATATATATATATATATATATATATATATATATATATATATATATATAAGGTGTTCAAATTTTTGTAGAATTTTCGAAATTAGGATGGGTTTTTTAGAACATTTTTTATGATTACTTTAAGAATTATTAAAAGTATTGCGTCATTCTTAGGTGTTTTATTGGATTCTTTTCTGGCACTTAAAAGAATAAAACAAAACACCTAGAGTAAAATGGAAATTAATAAGAAAAGCTAGAAGATGCAGGTCATTAAATGATCCATGTCCTTTGTGCATACATGAGAAACTATATATTACTAAGTTTAAAAAAAATAAAAATTTACTGAATCAAAGAAATGAAGTAGCTATTCTTTGCTGTCATTGTCAAAAATCTTCCTGAAAAAATATTAAAAATAAAATAAAAAATGGGAGCAGTTAATATACATACTTATATTTGATATGAAAAAAAAATTAAATGATTTAAGTAATTCTATTACGCTTACTTGTTTAAAAAGAAATATAGCATATTAGTAATTAAGAGTAAAAATAAAAATTGTAGTTAAATAAAGCGTATTCTAACCCAAACACACCAAGATAGAATATTTAAGCATAAAAGTAAAGAAAAAATGCCGAAAACCGTTTTGCCGATTAAAAGAAAAACAAAAAACAGATGACATGCGTTTAACATGTCAGAATACACCCTACCCTCCTAAAACATAAGCACTTTTTCAAACGTAACTCATCATTGATACAACAATAGTTAATAAAAATGAACACGCTACCCACCCTGTCTGAATGATTGAATTTCTCTGTATCCTTGGGAACAGGAAATTATGAATTTATATGTGCGTTTAAAAATAATGTATTGCAAAACTCGCTTGAAGATAAAACGGAACTAATGATTTTAATTTAATTATATAATAAAACTTGAATTTTTAACTTCAGTTTTGAAACATGGTTATTACTCTGTAGCGAAAAACATATTTTAAATCAGTTAATATATATATATATATATATATATATATATATATATATATCATTAGTGCAATTGAATAGACAAAATCTGAACAATCGATAAAATGCTGGTGGCATTTTAGCGAAATATTAATCGAATATAATATTTAAGAGAGTAACGCTTACCGCGACAAATATAATTTCAGTTACATATATATATATATATATATATATATATATATATATATATATATATATATATATATATATATATATATATATATATATATATATATATATATATAGAGAGAGAGAGAGAGAGAGAGAGAGAGAGAGAGAGAGAGAGAGATATCTCGCATGTGTGCGTGCTCGCATGCGTACGTGTGTGTGAGTTATCTTAACATAATCATCGGATGTTTGCAATGATTTTCCTCGGGTCCATGTATGTATATTGCAGTGAAAATTCTGACATATTTGTCACAAATAATTCTAATTTTTATCAAATCTAAATGACAAAAAATAATACCTTGACGGCTCATAATGCGGAAAAAGGTTTCGAAAATTTGACACTTTCAGGCAATTTTTAAGTTAAAATGGACATTGGTCAACATCATATGACCTATATACCTACCTTGGGCAAATGATTAGCTAGACAAAGATTAAGATAGAAAGCATCAAGTCGAAGAGCTAAGATAAAGGTTTTGGAAAGCCATGATACTCCCGACATAAAGGGTTACTGTACAAGAAGAAGAAGAAGAAGAAGAAGAAGAAGAAGAAGAAGAAGAAAGTTGGAGAAGCAGCAGCAGCAGCAGCAGCATCACCGGTTAACCTTCCGTAGCGAAAAAATCAACGAAGTGATTTTTAATTCCAGTCGAGTTCGTTAGAATCACTTAGGAAAATTATACCAGAGCAATGTGTAGTCGATATCGTAGAGTTCAAATATACAGGCTGAATTTTACAGTGAATTCCCTAATCTTCCGCATGTTTGGATAGTAAACAGCTAGTGTTATGCACAGCATAGAATTTTAAGAGTTAGACTGGTTACCAACCACGGTTGGGGAGCACAGACTGCTCAGCTATTCACCTGATCGGAATGCAATTAGAACACGTCTCTCTGAGTTCCCGTTTCGGACCATCTTTCCTTTCTATACCACACCCCTATGCTTTATACAACCTGCACGTCTTCTGTGAGTATCGCTGAAGCAAACGAATCTAAATCTAGTCGAAGTTGGAATGACTCGGTAGGCTATCTCGCTTTAGATTAACCATAGCTGTTATAGATGCAGTAAATGTTTCCCCCTCCCTACGACCCTAAGAGATTGCAGGACTCATGACGGAGGCGTTGATTTTAGTCTCAAGTAAATTTAATGTATTTCAATAGGTTGTTGTTTTAGAATTTGCACTTTCATCGATCTCATGCAATAATAACATCAATGCTATCTACTTAATGTTAGTTTCCCACTATATTTTATTTCTCTCACACAATATATCATTAATTTGAATTTCTTGGTCAGTCATTCCATTTTAAATACATTAATGAATAAAAATTACTCACAGATTAAAAACGTCTCTAGCTAATAATTGTTGGAAATAATACAAGAGCGTTTAAAATGATTATTTTGTATTATTTTTCCCCTTTTTCCATTTTTTTTCCTTTTTTCTTGTAGAGGGAAGTTATCATTTTTTTTACGGACGTCTTTCCGAGTTAAGGGAATTGACTTTCAAGTATAAGGAATATTGATTTTGTCGGAGAAGAAATTAATTTATACGCTCAAACAATCATCATACAAGTGGGCGGACGAAGACATGCACTTAGTTACGAAAACATTCGAATGCTCTTATAAGTAAAACATAAATGGTAAGGTCTGCTAGAGACAGCTAATGAAATACTACATCTAGAAAATCTTTTCGGAAATTAAAACAGTACTTGATAGTTACTATAGCTCATGAAATAAATCAGGTTTTCCTAAGTAAATCAAGTACAGACAGATTATCACCATCTGATTTTCTGAGCTTAGTGGGATTATAGATATATACAAACATACGTATATACATACGTACATCGATACATAGATACATAGATACATACATACATATATATATATATATTATAGATATATATGTATATATATATATATATATATATATATATATATATATATGTACAGAGAGAGAGAGAGAGAGAGAGAGAGAGAGAGATAGGCATATATTGTTAAATATAGCAGCCAATGAATGCATATTGATCTGATCCTGAGCCATTCTGTCATTCGTATGTTTGCTTTAATTTCGGTTGATTAATAAAGACAAACGTTGTCTAACGTTTGTATATTTTTTTATGAAGTTGGTCCTTGATTTTGATGTTGGAATATTATTGTCTTTATTTTCACCCGAAATTAAAGTAAACATATAAGCTTCAGAACGGCTCATAATCGGGCATAATAGATCTAATTTTCTGTTATATATAACAACGAATGTTTAAATAATGATCCAATGCCCCAATACAATACATACATACATACATATATATATATATATATATATATATATATATATATATATATGTGTGTGTGTGTGTGTGTGTGTGTATGTGTGTGTGTGTGTACAGGTGTGTGTGTGTGTACAGGTGTGTGTACAGGTGTGTGTACAGGTTTGTGCGTACGTATATATGTGTGTGTACTGCTGTTATATTCATATGGAAATAGTGTCCAATAATGGAGAATAGGATGCTTGTAAATATAGAGAGTGCCGACATAGGATTCAACACTGCATGATGACGGTCAGTTTCCCGTCGTATGAGATTATCAGAACCTATGTACCATTCTCTGTGGGGGGTTGTAGGAACTGGGGGAGAAGTCAAAATTTGTTCTTTTTTAGGCTTAATGATTTTCTATTAAATATATTCCATCCCAAGAGTTATTTCCACAATTTAATTTTATTTAATTCTCTCTTTATATATTTCTGTACAAGTCTATGATTCTAAATTATGAGTGTTTAATGTGTGGAAGTAACTGTCACCATACAGTCCTAATTTCTATGTCCTCACTATCTATCTATCTATCTATCTATCTATCTATCTATCTATCTATCTATCTATCTATCACAGTAACATTATTATAGTGGGTTTAGGTTATGCGAAATTGATGTGATAATTTTATTAATTATTAAGCAGTTCGCTATAAGTCTAACAGCTTACACATTCAAGAAATCAACTTGTTATGAAATAATTACAAAGAGGGAATTTATTACATGCAAAACATATCCACTATAATAATGTTTAATATAATAAAAATACCGGATTACCAATAAATCCATTAGAAATACCCAAAATATAGGTAAAATTAGCACAAAAACTGCCAATGGAAATACAGATAAAATAGAAATGGGAAAGAAAAACTTACCAAAGGAAAATGATAAAAAAGCATACAACTACCTAAAGAGTAACAGGCAGTGCTCTATATCAAAGTGTTATTGATTCAGTGAATAGACTAATAATGTCGAAAACAATGACACATACAGATTAATAATGAAAGTATTTATGTCTCAACTATCGTATTTGTGTGAAGCAATATTCAAATGGTAATATTAATAGAATTAAAGCAACTAGGCAAATTTATGTTCTCTTCGATTTACATATGTGCTTTACATATGTACTTTACATATTATTTGATATCTATTTTCCTCTGCTAGCAGGTTGCCAGAAATGTAATTCATTTATTGAACCAAACTAATTGCAAATAATGAATGACAACTTGATTGAGTAAACTGATGTAGTTTTATTAATTAATGGCCACACCTGAAAATTATCTTTTTATATATATATATATATATATATATATATATATATATATATATATATATATATATATATATGGAAGGCTGATGCACTAATATAATCTTCCTCTGTTCTATACATTGAAATCTATCGGAATTTATATCTTGGAATTTATATATATATATATATATATATATATATATATATATATATATATATATATATATATATATGGAAGGCTGATGCACTAATATAATCTTCCTCTGTTCTATACATTGAAATCTATCGGAATTCTATCCTCTTGGAATTTATATATATATATATATATATATATATATATATATATATATGGAAGGCTGATGCACTAATATAATCTTCCTCTGTTCTATACATTGAAATCTATCGGAATTCTATCCTCTTGAATTTATATATATATATATATATATATATATATATATGGAAGGCTGATGCACTAATATAATCTTCCTCTGTTCTATACATTGAAATCTATCGGAATTCTATCCTCTTGAATTTATATATATATATATATATATATATATATATATATATATATATATATATATATATGGAAGGCTGATGCACTAATATAATCTTCCTCTGTTCTATACATTGAAATCTATCGGAATTCTATCCTCTTGGAATTTTTTATATATATATATATATATATATATATATATATATATATATATATATATATGGAAGGCTGATGCACTAATATAATCTTCCTCTGTTCTATACATTGAAATCTATCGGAATTCTATCCTCTTGAATTTTATATATATATATATATATATATATATATATATGGAAGGCTGATGCACTAATATAATCTTCCTCTGTTCTATACATTGAAATCTATCGGAATTCTATCCTGAATTTATATATATATATATATATATATATATATATATATATATATATATATATATATATATATGGAAAGGCTGATGCACTAATATAATCTTCCTCTGTTCTATACATTGAAAATCTATCGGAATTTATCCTCTTGGAATTTATATATATATATATATATATATATATATATATATATATATATATATATATATATATATATATATATGGAAGGCTGATGCACTAATATAATCTTCCTCTGTTCTATACATTGAAATCTATCGATTCTATCCTCTTGGAATTTATATATATATATATATATATATATATATATATATATATATATATATATATATATATATATATATATATATATATATATATATATATATATATATATGTGTGTGTGTGTGTGTGTGTGTATTGCCACTTGTATTAACAATCTCTCGCTATATAGGTATGTGTGTGTGTGAATGTGAGTGAGTGTATTAAATGCAGATCAGTATGGATCGCTTCAATCTAACATTTTTCACTTTTAATGAGGCTTCGTCATATATTGGGAGTACACAGACAAAAAGACAGAAACACTGGAACTTTCAATTATGTTTGGGTCAATTCTCATTGATCAGACACGTGAAAATTCATTAAAACACCACATACTTCTATATGTAAGTCTTTGAAGATTATTGCATGGCTTAATCAGCATCGGATTTTAATGCTTATTCGTAATTGAGTATGTGTGTCGGTCTAGTGTGAGTTAGTAATGATGACTTTCACTTTGTGTGGTCAGCTCGCGCAGTTGGGTTCTATATTGCTGATCTCTTTAAGAATGTATTCTTTGAATTAGACACACACACACATATATATATATATATATATATATATATATATATATATATATATATATATATATATATATATGTGTGTGTGTGTGTGTGTGTGTGTGTGTGTGTGTTAGGTTATTTAAGAATGGATTCAAATAAAGAGGGCGATGTAATGTAATGTTTTAGACTTGTGTTTACAGTTGGTAATAATGTTAATATTTAGTTATCAATGAAATATGTTCTCTTTAATTAGGTTGTCATCAGTGAAATCAAAGTCATGTCCAGCATCGTTTCGATGGAAAACGAATCTGATTGTTTATCCAAAAACAAAGCTCTTGTATTCGAAGATGCGGGCTTTTAGATCAGTTGATGTCTTCACCACATGAACATTTTTGCATTGTAAATAATTTATTTGAAAAATCACGTCATTTGATATATATGTATGTGTATGGGTTTTTTTTAATTTTTTATTTTTACTTTTTGTGGGGTAAAAGGATAATGACGAAGTTAGAAGCCCTTAAACGGTTTTGCTTTTATTAAAAGCTTAATCAGAAAATGTAATGTGGAGAAGAGAAGAAATACTGGGATTGTTTGAAAATTTTGTGTTGTTTGTTTTTCATTTGTTAAACAAAGCAGAGTTCATGTATACAATCCATGTCTATGTGTGTCTCATAATTCTACTTTAAGCATACGGAGAGTCCGAAGATAATGTGTATTTGTCTGGCAGTTTCTGCAAGTTCAGTGTCATTTTTATTTATATTTCATCTATATTTTATACAAGTTCATATTTTTATATATATATATATATATATATATATATATATATATATATATATATATATATATATATATATATATATGTGTGTGTGTGTGTGTGTGTGTGTGTGTGTGTGTGTGTGTTCATATAAAAATATATATATATATATATATATATATATATATATATATATGTGTGTGTGTGTGTGTATGTGTGTGTTCATATGTTCATATGAATACGTATGTGTGTGTGTGAGGTACATAGTGGAAAGCGTTCAATCTCAGTAATAGAACTAACATATCTTAGTTGTAGTGATGTGAGTTTGTGTCCCTGGATTTAACGCCCTTGCTATCGTCAGAGATTGATCCTTTATTTTATCCCACTACATATATATGTGTTTCTGTATGAGTATATATATATATATATATATATATATATATATATATATATATATATATATTTATTTATATGAACACACACACACACACACACACACACACATATATATATATATATATATATATATATATATATATATATATATATATATATATATATATATACTACGAATTGAAGTTGTCAGGAAAAATTTTAGTAATTAAGGCAAATTAAAATTCTGCCCTGTTTGTATTCCTAAGTCGTTATGCTTCCTAGAAATAGAATTTTTAAACAAACATTTAAGATGGAGTGTTTGTATCATGATTTAATCAAATCGTTGTTTTATGCAGATTCCTATTGTTGAATTTTAGCACAATAATCTCTCGTCCAGAAATAAAATATATAAGAGGAGTTCAAGTTAATAATTTCTTTTTCGTTCGTTCTTTCTTTGCAGAAGTCACAGCGTTTTTCTATTCTGGCAATGTTTATAAAAGATAATATTTATGAATTTACTGATATTTCATAAAGATGTATACAAACATAGGATAGTGTTACACATAAAAAAATTAATTTAAATATACTTATGTATTTATATACATACGCTTATTCGTAAATACTTAATTGCTTAAACTATACAATATATATATATATATATATATATATATATATATATATATATATATATATATATATATATATATGAGTTTGTGTGTGTATGTGTATTGCGTGTAATCAAAGCAGAAAGAAAAGGTTTCCATGAAATATTACAAATTACCTGTATAGGTTTCTAGACAGGAGCACCTGTTATATTACCAGGGGCGTGATTTTTTTCAGTAATATAATTCAAGATTTCAATTTAAATCTATAAATACATTTGAAAGATGTTAATATTTCTGCTGCATACATAGATATTCATGTGCATGTGAATATAGTGAAAAAAATAATGAAGTTCATTGCCATCATGTGTACTTATTCGCAGCTGCGTTCATCAGAATGTATCTATATATATATATATATATATATATATATATATATATATATATATATATATATATATTCCGTCATCTAAGTATCATTTTTTATAGTTCAGATCACGCATATATGCATATACTGGATGCATACTTTCAGGGTGTAAAAGTATCTATCTATCTTACTATCTATCTATCTAAAAAACCCCCCCACATATATATATATATATATATATATATATATATATTGTTTGTCCAGATATATGCATACGCACACACACATGTATACACACACACACACATATATATATATATATATATATATATATATATATATATATATATATATGTTCATACATATATGCATATATATATATATATATACATAATACATATATAATATCAATATAATGTGCATAATCAAAATACACATACACACTGACTCACTCAGACTCACTATGTAACCGTGGCAGAGGGATTAGAACATTCGCTTTCCAACTATTAGACACGGGTTCGAATAATTCGTTTGGATTAATGTGTTTTCTTCATGTTATCGGTCTGAGTAGGGGCTTCTGTTTTCCGCATCTTTAAAATGTCTCTGAAAAACACACCACAGGGAAAATTGGTAGATGGATGTTTTCGGAAATAATCGATGGATGTGCTAGCATAAAGTCACAAATCATCGTGACTGAGGTTTTGAGCGTGTCTGCGCCCTAGTTGATGTGTGTGCGCAACGATAGCAGAATTTTTCTTAGGGTAACATATATCTATATCTTGAAATATATGGACTTGCGATCTAGATAAGTAGAGTTACACGTGAGTTAAAATTATTGAGCTGAAGACAGGAACATATGCAGAAGGTCTTCCAGTTTATTATCATGTAATTAAACTTGCAATATACAATGGAATCACATAATTCCTTTCGAATCTATTCAAAACTTGTACCTTATTTCAGATTTCCATATTGAAGCCATTCTCCCATTCTTTTTCTGCAATGAGCAAGTTTTTCATGCTTCTAAAAGTTTATCAATATTACCCTAATTTCATTAGTGTTAGACATTCATTAACGCGTCCCACAACAATTAGCTTAGTATCTCACTCATTTAAACCTTTGGTATCGCGAAACTGTTGCGGTAACTAAACATGGTATGAGGGGTAAATTGACGCCATTTTATAATTGTTTCTTCTCCCTTGCGCTAAACCCAATTGTAGGGGTGGTTCGGCACCATCTGTGAGAGTTAAAAAGGCACTCTGACGTAATTCACTCTGCCAGAAAGAGTGATGAAACCAAATATTCAGTCAATATTTTAGTGTTTGGAGGGATAACAAGTGATGACAACGTTATGCCACCATGCAGCTTTCCACCGTGACAGAGATTGAAGACGGAGGCTCACATCAGTTCTTTGAGGAGTTAGTGCTGACCCAGCTGAAGAGGCTGGCTGCTGGAGATCATACGTCTGACAGCAGGACACTGCTCCATGCCACACAAGCAGGATGACCCAGTAATAGCAACACCCCACATTACCCCTTATATTTGGCCCACCCAACTACCAAGACTTGAAGCCCCTCAATTATTATGTGTGGGGCGCAGTTAACCGGGAACCCAACAAAACTTCTTTGAAAACCAAATATGAACTGAAAGCAAGAATTACGGCAGCATATAGGAACTTAAATAAGGAGACCGTTCAGAAGAAATGCAGTTGATTTCGAGGTCGTCTAAAGGCCGTGGTTGAAGCCAATTGCGATTATATTGAATAAGTTTAATCTTTAGTATTTCAAGATGCCTTTGTGTAATTTTGGTAAATAAATCTGTTAAATAAATTCAAGATTGATGAAACACCAGATATAATTTAAAACTGAACCCCCTGAAGTACGGACATCTTACCAGGAAAATTAGAAGTTCGCTAGCTACTTGTGTCAATCAGCATATGCCTGCTTGTTTGACTTGGAAAACTTTGCTGCGTAGGCCAGTTCTAGTACTAGGATTTACTAGGAGTTACTTTTTACTACGACTACTTCATTTAAGAATAGTTGTCTATAATTGGTAACAGAATCCATTGGTTTATACCAACGGAATCCCATACTTAATACTTCTCGTTTTCACTCTCGCGTGTTCATGTGTGACGTCATGAGCAGCGGTGCGATTTCTCCTTCCAGCGTCTTATATGCACGTGTTTATTTTTGCTTGGAAATCATCCATGTAAAGAGAAAGAGACTATCATCACATTCTTGTCTGTGTATTGAATAATATATTGTACTGTATTTGTCATCTTTGATAATGGCTTATGTAAGCCGAAAGCTTAGATTAGTTTAAAAATATGTATCAATATTGTGATTTTCTTTCTTCGTTTAATGATAATGTTATTAAGTTTATCAGACGTCATGAAAGGAATTTACATAAAATAAATAGACAACACTTGTCTATATTATTTAATGAAACATGTATGAATGAAAAAAATGCTGCATAAATACACACAATATATATATATATATATATATATATATATATATATACATACAACGGTTTAAAAATAAGTGGTTTGATCCTGCTAGTACTTACCTTGTATTATATCATATGAGATATAAAATATATAAATACATCGTTTTAACTTCAGATGTCACCGTTTTCTAAGAGATACCACCATCTACTTTGATGCTTATCAATAATGGGAAATATAAATATTTACCATTATTCATAATTCTTGCCGTAGAAAAATATCTCCTAAGATACCTATGGCTGATGCAGCATGAACCATTTTGATTTTCTCTACACAGTCAATTTTCCGATTTTGTATTTAATGGGATATTATCTCTCGAAGAAGCGACCGAAATATTAATTTACCATAAATTGCTTGGACTGACATAATGGATAATTATTCAGTTTTAATGGTTATATAACACACTGCTACGATCTGTAAGAGGAAACCAATAAATATTTTAGTATGTCGATACAATCGGTACGATATAACATTCAATCAACTAGGATAAAGTTAGGAATTCGGGCACACAATAATGTTTCCTGCAAAATATGCGTTGATAGAAAAATATTATTATTTTAGCATGGGAAATATAATTTCAAAAGTTTATATATCGATCTATTTGGGAATGTTAATTGTTAACCATCATAAGATCACTCAGCATTTGCCTAATTCTCATAAAAAACAACAATTTTTCTAAGATTTATCTCAGGTTGAAATACTTGCAAAACCACTAGTTACACTGCTGGCTGTTGTTCGCCACGTAAAGGAAATCGGCATACGGCGAGATTACCTTGAAACCACAATTCTGGTACTATCACCGATGTAAAGCAACGTCGAGCTTGCTCAATACCTAGGTGGGTAACCGCTTGGGAATAGTAGGTGCTGTAATCTTGTATGCGCGGGTGGTTTAATGGATAACGACTCGTAAATTTTAAATGGATATCCCAGTTCCAATTCAAATCGCATTCGTTAATCAATGTACCTTCAGATGTCCCTGTCAGATTTTTCGTCCTCTGGTAAAAAAAAAATTGCCATTGAATTAAATTTTGTACTTAATACTTTAAATATGTCTTTACTGCTCTAAGTTTAGTTAATAAGTGTCATATTTATACTTGGGTCCATTTATTAGGTAATTAAGCTAGTAATCTTAGTCATTCAAACTAAACTCTCTCGATTAATTATTATATTGACAATAATAATGATAATAGTAATAATTTTCCATATTACTACAGGTGTACGAACCTAACAATGTTCTGCTTTTTGACTGCCTTCCCTTTGAGTGAAAACTTAATTTTTTTCTTTTAGTAGCTAGCAGGTTGAGAAATGACCCGAAATGTATTTTTACTTATTTATTTTTTGTCTCGACACATTTGTCTAATGAACTCTTTGATGACATTTCCACCAAAATGTAGGTCTGTTCTACCCTATAAAACTAGATAATCATTACTAATAAGTGTCGTAAATTTGAACATTGGAAAGACTCTCATAATGTAAGGAATCGTAAAATTTATACCATTGTTAAACTGGAATTTACCTTTTGTTTAATTTCATTCTAAATCTCTTTGACTTTATTTAACTTTTAACATGTTTCATTTTTAATTGGTTTTGTTTTTTCAGTGGAATATCCCTCATTAATAATGTCTGATATTCCAGCTGGCAGCGGTCACTCCGACTTATACTATGTTAAAACTATCTATACGCATGGTACCCGCATGGTGCAATACTAAATTACGAACTCTTCAACTGTGGATTTGTTTATTTATTCCCCATCTATACCAATATCATTGTTTGGATGTGCTCTCAGGTCTTTGAGAATCATCATAAGAGAACATAATCACTCCTTGGGGGTCAAGGTTGAAACGTAAATTCCCAAGAATCTCAATGAATACGAATAAAACTTTATACCGGATTGGTCGTCACCCGGGTCAACAAGGACCACGTACCCCAGAGAGAAACAAGTCTGGGACCGAAAAATCTGCCACTGGAACAAAATCTTCCAAAAACTAAGAGACACTATGTCACCAAACCCGGACTATTTCCAACTTTGGATCAAGTGCCTCAATGCCAAATCAAATAATAAAAAGAAAACGAACGAAGCGGTCTCGCGAAGAGTACCAACAAGTTAAGACATCATTCTTTACTGCCCTCGAAAATCCATCAAAGAACACCAAGTATCAAGCACACCAAATATGGTGAAATATGTTAGGAATGGATTACAAGACCTAACATCAACCCAAACTTGCTCGTCAATGTTCGCATGGATATTGTGTGAAACAAAAGACTCAAATGCAGAAATAGATAAGATGAAATTAGATATAAGACAGAATATTATACCCTTTCATTTAAACTGTAAAGGGATGAAAGTAGAAATATGATTGAAGATTAGGTAAAAACTAAAACAAATGAAATACGAAATAACCTTCCCATACGGGAAATAAAATGAAAGAATCTACCTGTGACATAACCTTCTGTTATCCAGATGATGTCACTGAAAATGACTCCAACTACATTAAGAGGGATTTACTTCTAAACCACTTCGCTGAAATCACCGAATCGAAAAATCACGTCATTCAAGTACTCGGCAGAGTAAGGCTCACACAATTTTCAGACGGAGACCCGCTACCCAAGATTCATATTGCAATGTTCAATAAGCACATTGTACAAATATACAACGCTGCTCTGGAAATAATGTTAATGGATAGACCACCGAGAAATATCACAGAAGTTAACAACATCATATACACAACAGTTTGAGCCGCTACTGGGAAGCGTGGGGTCAAGACAATGAAAAAAAAATAGCAAATATAGTGAGCCAACTTGGAAGACCAATCTTCTGCGAGAAATAAATGAAATCATATGAGAGCTCTCTGTATTAGATGAGCCCACAAGTAAACCAAATATATCCACACGCAATTGCAAGATCAACCGGAAATATAAAACTAAATCCCTAATTGAAATTACATCAATCAAGGAAATGTTCCAGCAAAATCTTCAGTTAAAGGTACAGAGAAGAAGACGATACGAAAAACGGTGCAGGTTCTCTTGCCAAAACAAAATATTCCAAACTGACCTTAAGAAATTTTATATGGAAATTAGAAGTGCACCTATACATGTCGAAACGCCACCATCTATTGACCATATGCAGACATTTCGGGAGAATATTTGGAGCAGCCCAAAGTAAGATGACCCAGATGCAGAATGGATCCAACGTAAAGAAAAACGAATGTTGGTTACACCTCTGCAAGAGTGGGAAAATATAAACACAGATGATGTTAGGCAAGCTCTAACGAAATCCCAAAAATGGAAATCCCCAGGAAATGACAGATTCTCTCTCTATCATCTCTCATCAATCCATAAATCCCTTGAAAAATCTCAATCAACGCTTGTAAATTATCTTGATGAAATCCTGGATAGACCACTGAAGGTATTACATATCTCATGCCAAAATCGAGTGAAACAGATGATTCGAAAAACTATAGGCGAATAACATATCTCTCCAACACGTATAAGTTGATCACGTCTGTCCTGACGAACCGAATATACTCTTTCTTCAAAGCAAACAAAATTCTTCCGCTGGAACAAAAAGGGTAGAGGAGAGTTTCATATGTATGCAACGATCAACTACTGATAAACAAAATGATCCTGGAAAATTGCAGGAGACGTTGTAGAAATCGTATTGTCTTTGATAGCGTGCCACACTCTGGGATCCTAAAGACTTTGGAAATGCACACAGTTTCCCCTGTGGTAGTAAATTACCTTAAGCACCGCATGGGAATATGGAACACCACACTATACCTAAATGACACCAGAGGGACTGCCATCTCCAACCGTCTGAATATCCGACACGGAATCTTTCAAGGAGACTCCCTCTCACCCCTTCTGTTTTGTTTGTCCTTAAACCTTGTTCCGCATGAACTAAACAACAGTAGCTACGATTACAAACTAGACAAAATATATTCAATCACCAACTCTACTTGGATGATCTCAAATTCTTTGCCAAAAACGACAATGAGTTGAAGAGTCTCCTCAATATTGTAAAGTGTTTCAGTGACTACATACGTATCGACTACGGATTAGATAAATGAGCAAAAGTAACCCTCAAGAAAGGGAGAATTATGGAAACAACCTCAATAGATTTAGTTTTTTCACAAAGATTAGGGAATAAAACCTGTAATTACCTAGGGATTAGCGAAGGAGATGGCATAAAACATCCCAAAATGAAGTTGAATGTAAGAAAGGAGTACTACAGGCGTGTACGTCTGTTACTAAATACCGAGCTGAACTCAAAAAACAGAATATCGGCCATAAACACATTGGCCGTCCCTGTGGTGCAATACAGATTTAAAATCCTTAATTGGACCAAAGCTGACATTAAATGACTGAACGCCAAAACGAGAAATCTTCACAATTTCTACCTCATGCATCATCCCAAATCTGATTTTGTTCGTCTATATGTGCCCAGATCCGAAGGAAGCAGATAATTAGTTCAACTAGAACAGTCCTACAAAACTACAGTAATTGGCCTTCAAAGATACCTGGAAAGTACAGAAGACTGGATGATGATATGTGTCAAAGAACATGAATATAGTAAGCGCCTTTATTCCGTAATAAAAGAAGCTAACATGTTCAAAATGGAGTTTCATCTGGATGCAGAAATACAAGTAAAGCACAATACACAGATTGAAGCTGCAAAATACATAAAAA
>CAHIKZ030000147.1:1005000-1027500 GCA_903632075.3 Acanthosepion pharaonis
GTATTAAATTATTTACAACCTATCTCCTATTTCGCTTGTAACCATTCATTACAATGAAATGATTTTTTTAGCGCTAAAGCTGAATTATTAAAATGAAACTTCATAACATTCTTATTAGTGTTGTTACAGCATTGCAAGCAGCAAGTGAACGTCCACACTCTGAAGACTGAAGCCTCTGAAAAAAAATCAGATGCACGTGTACTATATTTTTCCTCTAATACAAGGTACGCATTGGACGCCTACGTTAAACTCGGCTTAGGGCCATATCCCATTTGATTATGAAAAGCAAAACATGGAGAACATTTTAAAGGGGACACGTGTCAAAAGAAATAGAATCTTTTATCATTGTAACCTTAAATAAATTCATCAAGACCCACTATATCAGTGTACAGATGAGATGCTCACCAAATGTTGTTTATTGAGAACAAATACGCAACAAAATATACATTTATAATGGAAAAAAGTGGCTTCAGAAAATGTCAGAATCAAGCACGAAACAATAGCGAAATTTATAAAATAAAAATAAAGGAAAACACTTGAAAAGTCGACAGTGATCATATATATGAACGAATATCATAATCTAGTCAGGAGAAATAAAATATTTTTAGACATGTATTTCGAAGAGCGTCTAAAATATTCAAGCTATGAAACGGGATCTTATCCCATTGACCATAAAAGTAATTCTGCTACATCTTGGATTAGGGTCTGTTAGCCTCAAATCTGATGCGACAGAAAAGCAAAGTAGCAGATAATCTGAAATATCGATGGACGTCATCGAGATCTAAGAAAAATCTAGCATGTTTAATATCGTCCTCATAATTGTTAATAGATCTGGACCTAAGCCCAAATATCTAGCATTAAGATTGGATGAATTAGAACATCGAAGAATACTTAAGGATGCTGCTAGATATGTGTGGATACCAACAACGTAATGGAGGATGGAGAACATTTGATTACCCTCTATCTCTAGGGATAACCACCAAATATCAGTTGTGAACTTAATTTATATTATATAAGATACCTAATGATTTAATTAAACATACTAATTAGGATAAGTATTGCTTCTATAATAAAATGAAATAATTAAAATTGCATATAAGCTTCTCTGAAAACTTCGACTGGCCAAGCAATAAATAAGGAATTTATATATCCGTAGAAAGTATAAACATAAAACAATGCCTTTATACTTTCTATATATAGATACAAATATTTAAGTAAATGATCTGTTTATAATAAACTGTATTAACAACATTTACAGGCCTGAAAGTCCGAGAAATTTTCGTAGAAAATTTGCCTCCTCCGACAGGAATGGAACCTGCATCCTATACAGAACCGTCATATAGTCTAGCGTGCTTTTACCGCTTGAGCCACAGTGGAGCGCTTTGATTAGACAGGTCGATTTTACTTTTTCTAAACTACAATTATCCATAATTTTCTCTCATACAAGAGACAATTATTTTAAGACTTGTACAAATATATAGAAAAATAGGAAAGAGCACGTTAGTTAATCCGAAGTTCTTTAGTATTTTGTTTTCATTTTTATTATATATATATATATATATATATATATATATATATATATATATATATATATATATATATATATATATATATATATATATATATATATACAAATATGGATATAGATCCGACAGTATGAAGAAAAATATATACGGAAAAAACGAACAAAAATCCTTATATACAATTATGCCGTTTTAATGTTAATATGTCAACGTCGGAATTTATGAATATGTCCTGAAAGATGGTTTATTAGACCGAAACGTCCGACGTTGACATATTAACATTAAAACAGCATAATTGTATATAAGGATTTTGTTTTTTTTCCGTATATATTTTTCTTCATATATATATATATATATATATATATATATATATATATATATATATATATATATATATATGTGTGTGTGTGTGTGTGTGTGTGAAAAGTGTATATAAATATAAATAAATATATATATATGTGTATAATTATTTATATATTATATGCGCGGTACTTATAGAAAGCGCTCAATATCAGAGATAGAGCTAACATATTTGGTTGGATAGATGTGAGTTTGTGACCCTGGATTCCACGCTTTAGCGAGCGTCAGACAAACTGATTAATGTTTTAAAAAAATTGGGTTTATGTAGATTGCGTGCACTGGTGTTATTGTGGAAGTGGTGGGGGAAACTTCGTCGTTTTGTCATTCATCGTACGAACGCAAACATCGATGTATGCAGACACATATACATACTTCGTTGTCCGTCGGGACTCATACATATATAAACATATGTGGGCTGTTTCGGCTATGACATATGTATGTATATGGTGTTATGTCTATACATACGCATTTGTATGTTGAAATGTTGAAATTTAAACATTGGAAGTGTGGCGGAAATGTCTCGTTAATGTCTCGTGAATGTATACATGTCATCTAATGTATTTTTCCACTGAAAAATATTTCCTCGCATGTATGTATATACGTGTGGTGGGGTTTGTGTAAAATTATGATAGGTAAAAATTATTATTATTTATATTTATTTTAAATTTTTGAAAAAAAAATGGGGGTTTAATTGTTATGTTTAAAGCTGGTTATTTGTTTGTTTTTGGTGACTGTGTATATGTAACAGGTAGAAATTTGTAATCCTTATTGGTTAATTTATATGGTGATGTTTAATATTCAATGTGCTGGGTGAGAGGGTAGTTCAATTTAATAACGGGTCTATATGATATGATGTGATAGTAATATTTCAAGGGATTGGAGACAATGATAGTTAGCTAATAGTTATTGTAAATTGGTAGAAATTGTAAATTGCTAGAAATGATTTGTAACGGTGGTGGGAGAATGATAAAACCATGAATGTATTTATAGTGGTGGTAGGTAGTGGTGGTAGCTTGAACTAAAAGTGGTTGTTGGTGTTTTATTTCTATTTTTTTTATTTTGTTATATGTATTAATTTATTTTATATATAAATATATATAATATTTATAATATAAAATATATATATATATATATATATATATATATATATATATATATATATATATATTATATGTGTGTGTGTGTGTGTGTGTGTATACACTAACATTTTGTATTTATTGAATTGTATTCTTTCTTTATAATCCTTATAGCCCATGCAAGGCGATAATACCACTATGGCGCAATTGGATATTACGAGTGAAAAGAATGTGATGACTTTAGTGAGGATTTGAAGACATTTTATAACAAATATATATATTTTTTTATTTATCTGTATTTATATTTTTCTCAGTTCAAATATATTTTACTTGATATAAAACATTACATTTAGGTTATGGAATGCTTTTTAGTCAAAGGTTAAATATCTCATATCTAATATATCTCATCCTAAGAATCTACAAAACAAAATAAAAATCGCGATTCAGCCAAATATGGGAAATATAAGGTGAAATTGAAATGAAAACGGAGCCATAGTATATATCAATATATCACTAAACAAAACAACAACTCATTTAGTCTACCTAACCAATTCATCCAGTCATCCAATCATAATAAAACAATTTCCATTATCAATCGCCAGCAATCACCTGCTTATCTGAAAACCTTTCTAACAAAATATTTTCACCGAAGCCTAATCGCGTATGAAATAACACAAAATCAGTAGATATTTCAAAATCGGTAGATATTTAAAATAAAAAAAAATAGAAATAAAGAACAAGAAAGAAATCAGAAAAGAGAAAGTAAATATGTCAGTTCACTGTACAATATTTTATAGTACAGATATTAATTATCAATTCATCGACTTGCACTTTCCAAAACAAGCAAACTTCAAGACATAGAAAAAAAGATAGATATAAAATGATAGATATATATCTACACCGAAAATTTATTACAATAATAAAGATCACAATTAAAAACCACCAATACACAAGAAACACCTATAATTTGTGTATAATACCTGAATTACTTACTAAAGTGTCACACTAGTGGAAACCATAAAAATATTTCACTAAAAGTCAAACTCCTAAGCAGCACAGCAACACAAATATAAACAAGAAACAAATTCCTCATATATTCCCTATAACAAAATTACCACTAAAAAAAACTAATATATATATATATATATATATGAATGATAATCCTCGTTTTGAAAACCTCCACTGTCTAAACGTGTAATATAACAAATTGATGTCCGAGGAACAAAAAAGAAAGAACCAAGAATGTAACACTGTACGAATCCTCTCGCCAAGTGCTTGAACACCAAGTCCAAAGAAGACAAAAAACACAAGCCAAGTAAAAAACTAACCGTAAAGTGCTCAATACACTAAGTAGAGGAAAAAGTAAAAAAGGATTAATTTTGTTTTTGCTCTAGGCAAACCTCCCTAGGTTTCACCCAAACGGATCATCAGGTAAAGCCAGTTTTACCCTGTATGATCCGTTTATTGCCTGACTCCTTAGGATTACTTCCGTATATATATATATATATATATATATATATATATATATATATATATATATATATATATATATATATATATGTACACATACAGAGAGAGGAATTTACTATATGATAAAAATAATAAACTTACATAAAAAAGAACTATATATTTTGCTTTGTGAATAAACTAAAACAATGAACGAACATATACATTTTTAATCATTTGTTTGTTATATGTTAATTAGTTTGAACACTGCATCAATATTTGTGATTTTGTTCTGTTTTAAGGTATTCCCTCCATTACTTTTGGTTTCAAATAACTGTAGCAAATGTTGCAAAAGTTAAATAAACTATACCAAATCTCCCGGTTTTCTTGTGGGCAACACTGTAGTTGAGAGTTTTAGGACTGATCAGATATTGTTCGCTCTGTTTCCAGGGGTTACAATTACACATTTCCCGGCCCAGAGATTGGATTCAACATTACTGTAACCAAATTTACATACCAAATCTTTAATCCATTAAACTCTTTATCGTTTCCATAAGATTATTTTTCTCTACATTATATTATATCATTTTGTTCTTTTTCATTCTTCTAAATTTAATATGTGTATTTCATTTTTGAATATTTAAACGATATATTCACTTAACAATGCGTGATCTTAAAAAGAATCACGTTTCTTTTCTATCCGCCGGAAAACATATTAAGAAACGAAGTCACATGACAAAATATTACGTTTTTAATAAAGTTGATTTGGTTTATAATGAAAACTGTATATGTATCGTTAATTATATATTCTTTCACTTTTCCTGAAATATACTCTGATTGTAAAATCAGAAAGAGTCGTGATAACAACGCTTGGAAAGTGATCGCTCACGCCTCAGGACCATTGAAAATGGACGACAATAGATGTCGTCTTTGTTCGTCTGAGCATGACGCTATCATTTAAGCCACCCAATTAACCCACAATGCATTGTCCACGCCACTATTTAAAATGGCTGAAACATTATTGGAAAACTCCACAGGACTGGAACGAAAAAGAAAGAAGATTGGCTTGAGAAGACAAACTAGAATGACTATGAGTGTGATTGGTATGGATGGGGACATTTTAGCGATATCCTACGAAGGATCGCAGGAATATCCTTGCTGGCTACAGAATGATTATAAATAGGGTGCGGCCCGAAAAACTATCCAGCTTAAGTCTCGACTGCGGCTGTTCTTCTTATGAATCCATTTCGACCCGGTTCTGTCCTCCACAATCGCCGTTGACATTTCTACATTGGTGGACCCGTGCGTGACAATGAATAATGGATGAGAAAGTGAGTGATTGATGTAGAGGTATATGAACACATCGGGAGGAATAAGAGAATAGAAGGAGAAACATAAATGGAGTAGAGAAAGTAAAGGAGAGATATTCCGTGAGAATGAATGAAGAAGAGGGAAACACAGAGACGGGGAGGAAAATAGAGAATAGAAATTAACAAAGAGGAAATGAAAAAAGAAAAATTGGAAGATGAATGTAAAAGCAAAAATAAAAAAAAAAGAAAAGAAGAAAATCAAGAAATATAAAGTAGAGTGGAAAAAAAAAGAAGTGAAACGCACGGAGAGATGAAGAAATGAGGAAAGAAAACTAAAGTGAGTGAGTGAGTGAGTGAGTGAGTGAGTGATTGAGTGAGTGAGTGAGTGAGTGAGTGAGTGAGTGAGAGTGAGTACGTGAGTGTGTGAGAGAAAGTAATAGAGAGTAGAAGCTGAATATAGAAAAACTGGGGAAAGATGAGAGACTATCAATGAAGAAAGAGAAAATAAAGAAATAGAAAATAGGGGACAAATAGAGAAGAATAATGGACGCAGAGGAAATGCGGAGAGTAAAATGTAGTGATTCAGTGAGTGAGGGAGTGAGTGATTCTGTTAGTGAGTGTGAGAGGGAAACAGATAGTAAAAGATGAATATAGAAACAAAGAGAAAAAGGAAAATTAAAATGTAAAGAAAGAAAGAGAAAACCAAGAAATAAAATTATATAAGTGGAGAGAGAGAGAGAGAGAGAGAGAGAGAGAGAGAGAGAGAGAGAGAAGAGAATAGAGATATTGCAAAAAAGAAGAGTGAAAAAAAGTAGACATCTATTTAAAGTAAAATAAAGAACTGAGAGAAAGGAATAAATATATAATGAGAGAAATGCAAGTAAAGAAGAATAAATATATAGTAGAAAAGACAAGAAATAGAAAAAGAAAAGAAAGAACGGAATATAGTAAGCAGAAAAAGTGACAGAAAGAGTGATAGAGAAAAGAGCAGCTAAAAATGAGAGACACAAGATTAATTAAAAGACACGCATTCATAGTAATAACGATGAGAATAATACAAGGATAGAGAAGAAAATCGACAAGTATAAAAGACGACGAATAAAAGGAAAGAGAAAAATAGAAATATAAAATTAGAAAAGAGAAAACAATAAAGAAAGAGAACGAGAGTGGAAGACTAGAGAGCAAAAAAAAATATAAAGAAAGCGAAAAACTGTTAAAAAGAGGAAGAGAAATGAACAACAATAATTACTGAGGGATTTAGAACGAGAGAAAAGTGATGGTGGGTGATGGCGTAAAAGAAGGAATTTAAAAGAAAGACAAACAGATCAGTGAGAGACAGAACGATGGCGTAAACAAGCGTCTGTTCCGGAACAGCGTCCCAGGCCGGCATCACCGTCATCATGTTGGATCAGACCCACACGCAGTGGATATTTATTTTTAATGGGCAGAATACGAAATCGTATCGATTGGTTATACCAAGATCCATTTAGGATATTATGTGGAAAGAAAGAGGAGTGTTGCAAAGCAATAGTCAAAATATCGCCCACGTATAGATCTATTCATGTACACATGTAAAGCTTCATAAGCAGGCGTGTACAATGTACACACACATGCTCACAACAATGCGCATTCTCAATACAAACAGACGTACACCTACACCCAAACAGAATTGGCGCCGGCATATCTACGCCGACTCCCACATCAGCTCTATAGTAACAAATCAAACCGTAAAAGCAACAATAATTTCGAATGTCTCAAAACAAATTCATTACAAGGCGGTAATAATAATAATAATAATAATAATAATAATAATAATAATAATAACTAAAAATACCATTAAACATTTCACGGTTTTTCTATTTGAATTTACTGATGAATGTTATTTCGTAAATTAATTATTGAATAAGCTCCTAACCACTTCCAAGACTATACAATATTCGTTGAACATCCAACTATTTCATCGTTAAATATCTGAGATTAACAAATTTAGGAAAACATTCCAATAATTAGCATAATTATGAATGCGAGTCATTATTTAATGAAGCGGATATCAATAAATAATGCAAGATAGAAGATTGACAAAATTTCTCATTTCAGTGAAGCAGACTTTAAAAACATTAGAATCTTATCATCTCTTCTATTTTCCCTCATTTATTTATTTGTTTATTTATTTCTCCTTTTTTCCCTAAAAGCAACCAAAACTTAGATATATATTTTGTCCCGTGTGCAAGCAGATGTTAAAGGCAAGCTATTAAAAGTCTATTTTCGCAGTCAATCAGGAATTACCAATACTTTAACTGAGGTAATGTTAATCCGTATCGTACGTGCTATGGAATTAAGGAAGTTATGAAGGAAGGAACGATGGAATAATAATAATAATAATAATAATAATAATAATAATAATAATAATAATAATACCGTACCACAACAACAGAAACAAAACCTTTTATCGAAGATTTTTTTTTTACTAATAGTGTACACGTCCGGTCAAAATGACAGAAATAGTTATGGAGTTTTAGTATTCAAATAAAATGAAAGAATGTATTAAGATTAAATGAAGTGGAGATCCAGAATTAACAACAAAAATGGAGGTCAGGCCACTGTTAATTTAATCCGTACCTTTAATATTGCGTTTTCTTCCGTCCTGGGTATGACGATAAACTATATCTGCGTCTTGAGTAAGGCGATAAACTAAGTCCAACTGATTAGGAGGCTTTGAAGAGCGTGGAACCACTTTTTTTAATTTCTGGTTTTCTCAGGTCCTCTCTGAACCGGGGTGGTAGCATTGGTTAGGCCCCCATCTATGGGCAAATAGTTAAGCACCAAACTTGGTTTAAAACCCTTTCGCTACATCTTTTGACGAAAATTTTTTTACCAGCAATATATTTTTGTAAATAATTATTGCCAGCAATACATTATTAACAGCAATACATTTTTAATGAAAATATATTAGCAGCAATACATTTTTAAAAAAAAAATATTACCAACAATAAAATTCTTGTCGGCATTAAATAACCTACTAAGGTTGAGATGCCGTAAAATACAACAAACTAAACCAAACTACATTTTTTTAAACGTCAGACTTATTTGATTACATTTATTTTGCGAGACACTCAGATATGTTTGTATAATATATGATCAACTTCCTTCAGCTTCGTCTTGAGATAGCCTTTGTCGTCGCAATCTTTATCGTATTTTTTTTCCTTCGAAAGGTGTTTAAATTTCGAATCACTGTTATATTAAAGATATCTTTTTTAACATGATTATATACTGAGCGGACAGAGATTTATATAATACTAGGAGCAATCGATGTATCATAGATACGTTTAACCTAAAAATGTGAATTTTTTACCAATATAAATATAGCTTCTATGTACAGTATATACAAAATCATATAAAACTGCACTAAAATTTAAAATTAAAACTAACGTAAATATGTTTCTTTAAAAATACAAAGGAAATTGTGCACATGTGAATATTATTAACTTTAAACTCTCTGATAACTGTGAGAGTGGAATTAATAACATACGTATATATATGTAGCGTACACATACGGTCAAATATGAAGTCACTTTTACTAAAGTTCGTGACTAAACCTAGCTGCTAATGTACTCATATATGAACGAATAGCATTATAGGAATGCTTATATATTTTTCGTCATGAACGAGATAAATGTCATTAAAAGACATTAACATACATTTTTTCATACATGATACAGCAGGCATAAAACTTTAAAGGCAATATCATTGATCGGTAATTATATACTTCTGTATTTAAACGAAATCTCCTACTATATTATTGACTGAATTATAAACTTTTTTTTTAACTTACTTCTATCTAATAACCCTGTGCGAGTCACAAAGCACATAATAAACAAAGAAGTACCGAAAAACCTCTCACCAACGGACTAATAAGTAGTGGTCCGTTAACGCCGATTGTCTGTAGATGGAAAGGAATTATTTTTGGGTTATAAAACCCTTATAGTAACTACCAGTCGCCATAATAACGTAAACACTATACTAAATGTATATATGGCATAAATAAATATATACTTAATATTTCTTTCGATTACTTCATTGAAATGTATAGAAATGAGTAATGTTTCTTTGCTTGTGAGCCTGAAAAATGTCAGTTTTTCACTTCATTTCCGTAATTATGAGTTGAATTTAAGATATTTTTACATACGCGCATTCAAACGGGAAAGGCTGGATCTAAAATGGTAGCTTCACTGATACTATCATACTGAAACCAAAATTCATCCACTCTACGTTACATTGCACTCTTACGGTTCCAGGCATAAGAGACGAACTGGTTGAGGGTAACAGCCGCTGGAATTAGATTAGATTAATTAAGGGACGTTAAATTGAACATGCATTTCCGGTTTCTATTTTTAAATATATCATGCAACCAAATCAAATCTATGGACGAACGTTAGAAATACAAAAAGAAAATAAATGAAGGCAATACAATGAACAACGATACTTAAGCAAATATCTGAGCTCGGTTTTCGACAATGAAACACAGAAATTAACGGCCAGTAAACCAGCTTTCTCATTCAAGCTCTTGCGATTTTTCTTCTCTTTGCATTGGAATATTCCTGCTTTATCAGCATTTTAGTTGTCCTATCCACATTTTCCCTTTTTGACAGTGTCACAATATAGGCAATTATTTATTTTTCACCAAGCAAAACAGTTTTGCAAAAACATACCACTCGCTTTTCTTTCTCCATTTCCATAGAAAATTTTCCGACGTTGTAAACCAGTTCAAAAATTTACAGTTATATTCTGCAAAGGCATCGACCGTAGTTTGGATCATCAAGGCAACGCGAACGTTCCTTTTCTTAGCTGCATATTAACACTTCCGCTGCTAACTATGGAGATCTACTTTTTTCTTATCTTGCTCCAGTACGGAAACCTACGTTTTTTTTGCATACCGCTGGTATGAGTGTCCCGTAGCGCCATCTATCGTCAAATCACAAAGGACAATGCTTCAAAAGATATCATGTGTATACCCATTACTAATCTGGTAAGTCAGTCCCAGGTATATCCATGAAAATGGAAGGCTGTAAAACACACTGGGGCCAGTTTTCTGTGTAATAAAATATGTAGGTTGAAATTTGGCATTTTCTTTTAAAAATGGCTGGCCGGATGCGGGCAGCACTGGACAAATGAGTAGCAGTGAAAGTGTTAAGTTCTTTTTCATTGCTACATACAGTTTTGAAGGAAGAGTTATCATTCTTCTAAACCGGTTGCCACACAAGTCTATAGAACCCAGTTAGTGCTGATATTTATCCATAGCTTGGAGAGACCAGATAGATTCATATCTTTATCAAGTGTACTAGCATATAATTGAATTGCACAATACGAGCTGCAGTCCATTACTTCACCGTGCCTACTATATAAACAGAAACGAATCATCCTCATTCTCTTCCTATACCATTGTTAGAAGAAAGTTCCATTCGGATAGCTTTTTCTACTTCTACGATCACCGTAATATAAACCACTACAAGTCTCTGTTGAACCTTTACGTACACACGGCAACATCATTCCTTAATCCTCTAACATGAGTGCCTATTGGATGAAGAATAGAAAGATAAAATGAAGTAAATAAAGCGAGAAGTAAGTTAGAAATCTCTTACCTTAAGGGGTAACTCTCTAACACCTGGAAGATGTTGAAACTTGAATAAAGCATGGAATAATAATAATACAACACAAAATGTACTTAAACAAAATGTATTGACACAAGAACGTGTACACAATATTTACAGATAGTTTGGTATATTCTTGGGAAGACCGTTCCTGTAGAATGGGCTGACATTAGTCGCAGTCGGTCAGAGTCTCTGGATTGGATCTCTTCTTCCTCACCTCGTCTTCCCGATACCAACCATATTTATATGGTCGGTACTCCACTATGTAAATTAGGTGGATCGTACCACAACAAAAGACCTCATTTTTATCGACTGAATCAAGTATATACAGAATCGAAGTTTACTCATAGACTCGAACGCAATAAAAAATATTAAATGTCAAAATATTTTAATATTTATTAAAGTTTATCGACCTAATTCAATCCACTTACTGTAATTCGTGTCTCTATGAAATATCCATGAAAGGGGAAGAAATTCAATGTCTTTCCCAAGAGCAATCATATAAATTCACAACTCAGAAATATCAGATAAAGGCGTTAACGAGGACATCTGACACGGAACTGACAAGGAGAGACACGAGTGACAGATGTCGCCTGGCCGTTACTCAGCCACTGTGAGCAAGAAAGATAAAATCATAATCGGGGCATAGAATGTTAGGACACTGCACTAATGCGAAATTTTGAAATATTTTATGAGATGAGAAAATGAAAATTATGGAAATGATAATACTTCCAATTATCATTCTGGATCCTGTGTAACAAAATAGAAAATAAAGAAGATTTTTATAGATGACGTTTTTAGTGTTATATACAAAATGAATTGGTGTAAATTATAATGGATAAAAAAAAGAGGTTGAAGGAATATTTTATATAGGTCTTCTTTTCTTCTCCTTTTTCTTCTTTTTCTTCTTCATCTTTTACTTCTTTTTCTATTTTTTTGCTTTTTTCTTCTTCTTTTCTTCTTCTTTTCCTTTTCCTTCTTTTCTTCTTCTTTATCTTTTTCTATTTCCTCTTCTTTTTTCTTCTGTTTCTTCCTCTTTATCTTTTACTTCTTTTTCTATTTTTTTTCTTTTCTTCTTTTCTTCTGTTTCTTCTTTATCTTATACTTTTTTCTTTTTCTTTTCTTACTCTTTTCTTCTTTTTCTTTTCTTCTTCTCCTTTTACTTTTTCTTCCTTTTCTTTATCTTTTACTTCTTTTTCTATTTCTTCTTCTTCTGTTTCTTCTTTTCCTTTTTCTTTTTTTCTTTATCTTTTACTTCTTTTTTCTATTTCTTTTCTTCTTCTTTTCTTCCCCTTCATCTTTTTCCTTCTTTTTCTTTTCTTCTTTTCTTCTTTATTCTTTTCCTCTTTCTTCTTTTTCTTCTTTTTCTTTATCTTTTAGTTATTTTTCTATTTCTTTTTCTTTTTCTTCTTCCGTTTCTTCTTTTTCTTCTTTTCTTTTTTCTTCTTTCTCTTCGGTTTCTTCTTTGTCTTTTGCTTCTATTACACTTTATTTTCTTCCTCTTTTTTCTTTTCTTCTTCTTCTTCTTTTCTTCTTCTTCTATATACTTTGTCCCTTCAGGAAGTGAGTGATCATGACTCTCCACTGTTTCCTGTCTTTTATAGCTCATAATGAAGTTTATCTTTTTGTTATCACTCATGCTTACCATGCTTACCATGCTCTGCTTACCATTCCCAAGTGCACGTTAGTTGGGTTATATGCTTTGTACCTCTTACCTTCAATATTTTATGTTGGTATCAAAATTTCTAAGCCCCGTTTCCTCATTTAGTGCCCTAGACATTTCATATGCCTCATTCTGATTTTACGTATAAGTTTCTATTTTGTTACCATTTTCACTAAAGCTTCGCCATTGCTCACTGAAGAACCTTCTTTTATCTTACATCAAATCTCTCTTCTTCCTCTGTGATGATATTGCCCAACATTGACCGCCATATAGAAAGACTGATACTCCATAACAGTAGATGTCACACTATTATTTATTTCCAAAGAAATGTTCTTTTTTTTACTATTTGGCATAGCTTTTAGATATCACCCTAATGGATATTCGGATATCGGTGTCGCATTTTCCGTGCTATGTCAAATCTCTTCCATGATTTTAAATATATTTTGGTCTTACTTGATGTTGGTATCTCCAATTCGCAAGCAATATACAAAATATAAAAAAGCAATAATAAAATCTAACACGAGGAAAATAAAAAAAAACGAACAAAATAAAAGCACAAGATGAGATCGTCACGGAGATATTTACAGTATAAGACAATTTGAAATTTGGTAAAATTCTTTTCTACTTATGTGCCGTGTCCTTTCAAGACGTAGGCGATCATGGCTCTCTACTTCGCCTATCCACTGTAAATCCCAATTCGTCCCTCTGCCACCTCCCCCAATTCACGGTCTGTCATCAACATCCTTAAGCCCACCAGGTGTGTCATGCATTACTTTTCCTTGTCTCTCTTTCCCTCTATTCAACCTGTGAGTATCAAATTCTCAAAGCCATCCTTCCTCATTACGTGTCCCAGAAATTTCAACTGCCTTTGCTTAATGTTAAGTATAAGCTTTCTCCTTGTCTGCATCCTCTCCAAAATGCATCGTTGCTCACACGCTCGGTCAATGATATCTTCAGCATCCTTCTGTTGCCCTGAGTCTCGTATTCATCTTTGAGGAGACCGTCCAGCATTTGCTGCCGTAAAAGGAGGACACATGTCACGTAACAGTTCAGTAATCTTTTCTTTATTACGAAAGAGATCATCCTTATCACGCAATACACAGTCCAGCTTTTGTAATGCGTCCATCCGAATACATCTACGGATCTCAATGTCGCCCTTGCCGTCCTCTGTCAAAACACTTCTATATTACACTTTCATTTAAACATTTGCACTTGCTTGATTTTTTCTCATTCTTTTTACTGATGACAATGCATGATGTTTTCTTGTAGTTCATGCTTAGTCCCTTCTTCTCGCACTGAAATTATAAACAAAATATCTGATAGCGGCGGAATACAGGAACATATATTTAGATCAAGCCTCATAATTCTACCTACAACCTTGTGCAAATTAATTGAAACTACTGCTTTTGTTTCCCTTTTTTCAGCATACTGTGAGTATCAGACCCACTGGAATGTAATCGATTTCAATTTAATTTTCTCAGATTAGGTCATTTGAAGTAGTGTGCAGTAATATGAATCTATTTCCGGGATGTATGATGAAATTTGTTTGGCCTTGAAAAATATTGCATCATCCGCAATTGCATCAAATTTTTATTACAAGCAGACACTATTGCTTCGACTGTCGATTTGTTGTCCTATTGGATTTTACTCCAAGTAAGCGTCAGAAAATTGTAACGCTGCACGAACACAGTTAGCAAATCAAAGTATAATGACTGAACCGGAAAATCTCCTGATTTAAATCCAATCGTTAATCTGTGATCAATCTGTAAGAAACGATTTCTTGAAATGCACCTATGAAGTACTAACACGTGCACTGGGTTATATTTCACAGGAAAAATACGAATAAAAATAAATAATATCGTAATTGTTTGTTTTGTTTCAATTAATTTGTTCAAGGTTTTCAAAGATCAAGTCGAAATAATTCGTATTATGATCCATATAATCAATCTACTAATTACGTTAGTATATACAGAAAACGAATAATGTAGATTTATGCAAGACATTGGAAAATAAATGCAATTTTCGCAGCTCTAAAATGGATTTCGACGCAGCTTCATGAGTAAATGTAATTATTATATCCTTTTCAATAGATTAGTTAAGTGGATCATCTCTGTCCGATATTATTTGTGCCTAGAATAGATACTAAGATATGAAAATATTCAGCTTCCCTAATATGTTTTTGAGTAACTTCACACCACACTAGCTTAAAAAAACCACTAAGATGAAAAGGTTTACTGTGACTGAAAGTAACTGAGAAAATATTACTCGTCCTGGGTATGATGAGAAACTAAACCAGCGTCCCGGATATCACGAGCAACTACATCCGAGAGCAAGGACTCTGATCAGGGTGTTTTGAGGAGCGTGGTACCACCTCTTAAGTGCTAACGCTCCCAGGTTCACACAGACCCGGGGTGGTAGCACCTGTTATGGTTCAAGCTATGAGCAAATAGTTAGCCCCTTAACTGGTGCCAAAACACTATGAAAATGTAAAAATATGTTTTAGTACCAGCAATAACTTTCTGGAAAAATTATTACAAGAAATACACTTTTGAAAAATACCATCAATACATTATTGAATAAAATTATTACCAGTAAATTGGGAAAAAATATTACCAGGAATACATTCTTGGAAAAATATGACCAGCAATACATTTTTGGACAAAAATATTATCAGCAAATCTTGTCTGCATTAAATAACCCATTGAGGTTGATATACCGTAAAACAAAACAAACAAACAAAGAAACAAGCAAAAACGTTACTAAGGGGGAAAGGACAATCAAAAGAATAGACTTCAAGGAGACAGAAGATGACGATTGAAGTGACAATTAATTTTTGAAAATCACAGTAGGCAGGAAAGCGAGAAGCCTTAATATAGTTTCACACCCGAGAAGTGAGGAAGATGAAAGCGTCAGAATAAAGCGCACGCTTACACTTATCAAATTCAACAGAATAATGAAGAGTTCTTGCTGCCAATCTATCGTTGCGGTTAAATTCGTGAAATCGAATTTCCAAAACGGTAAGATCATCAGAACAATTAGCATGGAAATAAAACGGTACAAGGAATCTACATTAAGTCGATGGGAAAATGACTAAAGACGACAGAATCAATAATATTACATATTATTCTTTGGATTTTGTCAACAATCTCTAACTACATATTAGAAAATCATATATTGCAAAGATATTCAATGCATGCATGAATGATAGACTAATAAATATGCAAGATAGATCCGAGTGATGAGCATTTTTTCTTGCACAAAATCTTAATGCAAATTTGTTAGCAGTGGTTTTAGCAATTGATTTGATATAATAGTTCCAAATGACATCACTGGAAAATGTTAGACCGAAAAGGAGCAGCGAGTTACTCACATGAAGGTTACAATCTACCAAGATGAAGGAAAATAAAAAAAACATTATCAAAGATGATTAATGGGAAACAGTTTTGTTTTTGTGGCGTTAAAATAGACAACCTATTTCCTGCCTCATTAAAAAAAAAAATGTATGTCATTTTCGATATCAGCTGCCAATTTGATTTTTATCGAACCTTTTAGAGCGGCCATTAAGGCAGAAGAAAATACTTGTGTCATCGGCTGTAGAAATAATTTTGTCTTTTCCTAGGAATTTTGAATAATTCACCTTTCAAATTTGTTGTTTTTAACCTATTATTATGAAAATTGAGTTCCTTTTATTGTTTTGTTTTCTTTTTTTCTTTTGCTTATTTACATCATACGGGTATTAGATTTTGTATGATTCGTCAAGTAATGCTTTTGGTGATTCGTCAGTGTCCATGTTGTTGAGCTTTAGAGCAACACAGATTCTACCGTGGCGTTAAAGAAGTTCGTCTTAAGATTCTCAGAGTGGGTGGAATTCCAGATGGTGCTGAAACCATCAAGGGCACCCCCAGGCGTAGCTTTTGGGTATTTTGATTTCTCTCTCTGTTGACTGGATGTTGCTGGCGAGGCAAATACATTCCTGAACTGATTTGATATCATTGGCGTTTTTAACTTAATTTCCCCTAATTGGTTTAGATGATAAATTCTGTTTTGCCAGCATTAATATAGAATACAGTCTCGATGTCATTTTCTTCAATGAGATGGAGAAGTTCGGTAACCGTGCAATCTGTCTGACAAGAATGCAAAGTTGTCTATGTAATCTACGCCTGTTATTGTGAACTTCTTGCTTTTTCAAGAAAAACTGTGATATACATCCAACCAAAGCCAAGTCCACCTGCATAAACAATAAGGAAGATCCAGATGAGGAAATTAAGAAAGCTATTAAGAAAATTAGGGAATAATAAAGCATCATTAGAAATTAATGCAGAACTTTGAAAATAGCTTACTTTCTCCCTGAATTAAATAAAATATTTCTCCAGTGGAGTTTACAATACAGTAATTCACTATGGAAAGAGAAGGGTAAACTTGAAGACCCTCACACATACAGAGGTACCTCAGTTGTGTCGATCACAGTGAAAGCATTAATGAACATTCTCTTAACTAGGCTTACATCGTTTTAGGACAGTCAACTTCTCAGGACACAGTTTGGTTTTTGTTCCAGTATGGGAATCAATGATGCAATAGGTCATCAAACAACTCCAAGAAATTTCTTACCTCTTTAATAAGAAACTGTATAGCAGATTCCTGACTTCTCAGAAGCATATGACCACATCATTAAATACTTCGCTTTCGCATCCATTAGAAACCGCTTGCAATTCTTGGAATCCACTGAATGCATCTATATAACAGAGAAATTATATCGCTCTACAGAATTGTACATATCTTACGAGGACACAATACGGGAATATTTTAAAATTCATTAGGAGTACGACAAGTTGAAATACAAGTCCCAGTTATCTAATCTAAACCAAGATTATGCTCTGCACATTTACGAACACAGACGTGATGAAATGGGCATTGATGATTTAAGCATTCCATATCGTGTCACAAACGAGTCTGCCAATAGACTAAATCAATTCTTAATTTTAAGCTGTATATAACCGCTTCCTAATATCAACAGTGAAAAAGGGCTTTTAGTGACTAAGCTTAAAGAGCTTGGCAAAGATCATCCTTCTTTGAACATTGTGGACTAGCGTTAAAGAAACACAGATAAATGTAGCAAATAACAGAAACCACATCAATTGAGGATTTCGAACATCAACAAGTCAAATGGATAGCACGTGCAACTCGAAGAGAAAATAATTGTACCAATTTACATAGAAGGGTAGGAAGGAATCCACCATCATTAGTGGAAAGTCTTTAAGAAAATATTTAATAGATTTCATCCGAAAACAGCTTGGTCAGTGAATGTCAAATGTTTCTTTGTAGGGAAAAGGCTAATATTATCATTAACATAGGACATCAGGACTGAAGAAAATTAATATATTTTCGGCGGTAATGAAACGTTACGAGATTGGTTTACGAGATATTGAATGATACGAACCAGAGTTTCCCCCATTACGCTACTTGAAAAAAAAGTTCCGTGCCGGCCTTCGTGCTAAATACGTAGGCTCGAATCCAAAAACAAACAAATGTTTGAAACAGCGGAGAAAAACTCGTTATAATTTATGACAGCTTTATAACATGGTTTCTCAGACTTTGATAAATTTCCCCTTACTTTTGAGATTTTACACTAACGTTAACAATGCCTGAAAAATGCGAAAACATTTTAAAATTCCAACAGTTCCTAAACGTCAATTTCCGACTGAAACAAAATAATAAATTGTCTGAACTATATTTCTGTTAATGTTCATATATTCACCTTAGCCAATGAGTTCTTAAATACTGACATCTTGTCACATTCATGTGGTTATCTTCAAGATGTGAACTTTTAATTAATAATATAAGTGATTTCCCTATCATTTTCAAATGGATTCACAAAAAGCAAATACTCGAATTTTGATTAAGCAAACTACACAACATCTATAACTCCTATTCCAATGCAAATGCACAATGAATCTGAAAGAATTAGTTGATATGTAGTTAACGGATCTCTAATAACGGCCACCTTTGATGATTTAGAGGATGAATGATAAGTTTCGAAAAAATGGCCTACTCTACCATTCTGAAGTGAAAGAAACATAATTATGTCTTTAAAAATATGCTTATCAAGCTCAAATATAGGAAGAAATAGATTTATACTTTCCGCATCAAAATTAAATAAAAATTTAGGTGTTTAATTTAACCTAGAAATTCAATCTGTGCAGTTGTATGTAATATTTGATAATTAACATTTCTCAGAGAAATCTCCATCAATTGTGTCTTAATTTTAAGGTTTTATGCAGTTAGGTTTTATACAGTTAGGTTTAAATAATCCAACTTGCATCTGAATTATTATCTTTTTATCTAAAAGAACCGAGTTTTGTCTTAACTTAATTTCATCTTCCAATATCGGATGGAAAGGAATAAAAAATCAAGTATGAGTGTTTCCGAGAGAACATTCTTCATTTAATACGGTTTATGTTATCAAGGCCCTAGAACAAAAACGTTTATTTATAAATTTATCTTCATATAAACCCATATAATGAATTTGCAATTGTCAACTTTCATCTGATGTACTTAAGAGAAGGAAAAAAGATGAAAGCTATAGAAGTGAGTAATAGTTTTGCATTAAAAAAAGCGTAAAAATAAATCATTAATTCAATCACCTATATGGCTTTATGAAGTCAGCAGAATAAGAGCTTTACTCTAGTAGGTTCAACTGTGCTGAATAAATATTCTTTTGAAGCTATGTGCAGATCTGTACACTCAGCTAGTACATACAGCGGGGAAGAACATACTCCAGAATAAAACCAAGCCCTCAGGATAATACTAATTTAGGTCACATTTCATAAGATGAAAACACACACACACACACACACACACACACACACACACACACATATATATATATATATATATATATAATATTTACTTTGATCAAATATACGTTAGTGTCAGATAAACAACACCCGTTAGAAAGACCTCTGACCGAGAGATTGTATTTTTGAGAAGAGTGAAACACCCTCTTAATTGTTTTTGTTTCCAGATCCAACCTGACGCGGTGAGAGCCATGTTAGGGCACTCATCTATGCGAAAATAGCGAACATCCAAACGAAATCAAAACACTATGAATATATAGAAATACATTGTTATTGTAAAATGAAAATCAGCAACACATTTTTATAAAAGAAAATTAGCAACCATACCTTTTTCTTATAAAATGACTAATAATACATTTTAGCGGCAGCTGAACGGACACAATTGCGAATACTATTAGATTTTGGTATTAAATGACTCAAAGAGGTTGATAAGCCCCTAAACAAAAACAACCAATAAATAACAAGTACATGGAGTCTGTCTTATATGAATTTAATTGAAAACAATATATAAGGTAACAAATATAATTATCAACACTCGTACATGTCTTTCTTTATCTTACTCTCTCTCTCTCTCTTTCTCTCTCGCTCGCTCTCTCAGTCTCTCTATATAATACTATAATATAGTCTTTCTCTGTGTGCGTGTATATTAAGAGGTTAGTGAAACCGAGCAAAAATGAAAAAAATCAGAGAAATAACCTTTTTTTTTTATCTCTCATCATTTTGTCCTGTAAACGCCTACACAACGAAGAGGAAACGCGTTGTCAGTAATTATTTTTTATATTTTTTTTTATTTCCAACACAACCCTTCGGTCGTTGTGTTGTCCGGCGTTCCTTAGATGTATATCGAACCAGCAAACCTACAGGAATATAAATAGTATAAATAATGATAATATTTATTCCTAGAAATTCAGACAATATATAGGTGTAGATATGTTTAAAGAATGTAACATGTCTCATGGCCTCTACCCCTCGTAAGCAGCACCGCTTATAAGCCAGTGGGCAAAAACAAGAATATATATTTTGAAAAGGTCAATTGAAAGTGTAAATAATTAATTGATAAGAAAGTCCTTCGCTATATAATTCAGTATTCATGATCGTTCATAGTTTTTATCACAAATCAGTTATACCTAATATTTGTAGTTATAAAAACATGAGTTAAGTGAGAGTCATGTTTGAATAACTCATGGAAAAACAAAAATAATGTTAAAAAGCTACCCTAGAAGCATATGTTTGTATCAACGATTTTATATATGGAAAACATTTATGATTTTGATTCATATTTGAATAATTTTATCTAATCTAACTTGCCTAGATATTTGATGTCAACTACTTTTTCCTGATAATGAATTTAATGCAATGATAACAATTATGTTTATACTACTGATTTACTTTTTAACTTCCCGCTAATTCAATTCATTTTATATGCATTTACTTGTTTTTTATTCCTCAATTTTTGGAACGAATTATTGAATTTCTTAGTTTAGACGGATAACGCGTATGCTTAGAAAGATGGAATCAGAGCTTGAGCATTTAATACCATTATACACAATGCGAACAGAAAGATTTTAAAGGCGGAAAGCGTGAAAAAAGATGGAGACACGTACGAAATCATTTGCATCTTCAAAATGGTATATGAATAAAAGTGAATAATTCTAAGAAAGATGAAGAATATTTAAAAAATAAATAAATAAAATCCGAAATAAATGATTAAATATTAAAATAAAAAAAGAAGTAAAGAATGAAGCAAACCAAAAAGGATGAACTTAAATGAAAGAAACACAGATACAGGAATGAGTTAAATATGTAAAAGCATAACAAATGAAAACAAAACGAAACGAACCTCAAGAAAATAAAAAAAAAGAAAGCACGAACGAAAGAAACAAATAAAGAAAAATTATAACATAAAATAAATTAAGTAAACACAACTGGAATGACATGGCATTCAAAAGGTGACTTTAATGAGAGATTACGGTGTAATATATTAAGAGAATACACTATAAAGAATTAAGTGTTTTCAATGTAACAATCTGATAAAATAATATGAAATGTATAGAACATATAATTCGGAAAAGTGCCGGGAAAAAAACCGAACTCACAAGAAATACTGAAAGCAAGAGAAGAAAGCGGAATCAGCGAGTAAGTACTTAATCAGCTGGGTTCAGTATAGACAAAGAGGGATATCAGATAATCAAAAGTTACTTAGAGGAAGGACAAAGCCGAAATTTACTCTTTGACGGGAGACGCCATATAAAAGGATATGTAAACAAAGGAATCAAGAAAGAAAGAAAGAACGAACGAACAAAAGAAAGAAAGAACGAAAAAAGAAAGAAAGAAAGAAAGAATAAAGAAAGCATTAGATATATTTTTTTAGATAAAATCAGCTCACATAAGGCAAAGAATGGCTGAACGATACTAACCGATTGCCAACGTAGAGAGTATGAAAGGTAAGAAAGTAAAAATAATATTAATAATAAAGATAAAGAAACAAACGTCGCCATGTGCCGTTCATTGGAAAGTATATTTATTCCTTCTTGGTTTGCCATTCCTTTCGATATCTGCCTTTTTGGTTGTCTTCCAGTTTTTCTTAACTAAGTTTCCTTCCCGTTTCTTCTCGTGTTTT
>CAHIKZ030000147.1:1030000-1042500 GCA_903632075.3 Acanthosepion pharaonis
TCACTCTACATCTTTCTAACTATAGCTCAATTAGATCTAACTTAAATATTAATGGTGACCTCCGGACACAAATTCGTAACCTACATGTTGACAATATTAATAGAACAACACCTAAAAGTATTAACTTTGAACATGGACATAATATCTTGACCGTGTTTTGAAAAAATGAAAAAAAATTATAATGCATACATACAACAAACTGTTTCTTATTTTAACAGTTAAAATATAATCCTTGAAAATGGTGAAATGGATAGCCGAAAACGTTCGGATAGAAAGAACTTTCGGACAGTTTTTATATAATTTATCATCCGAAAAGACAAAAGATTTTAGACCGCATTAGAAATTGTATGTAAAATTAAATAAAAGAACCTTGTCAGTCGTTTTCAATGAAATGTGCATGAAAGAAGGATTGCAGCCTAAATACACATCTATCTATCTATCTATCTATCTATATATATATATATATATATATATATATATATATATATTGGCGATGAATATTTCACAGACCGATCCATTTTCCCCAAAATGATAGAGAGGTTAAACTTAATAACTTTGGGAATTGCATCAATTTCCATTCAGATAATGAAAACTTCCGAACTATATATATATATATATATATATATATATATATATATATAAATTTACATATCAATTTTAATATGTTTGCATGTATGTATGTATACATGCATGTAAAAACAACGAGCAACCTATTGAATAAAACATAGCGATTAATGACCAGGGAGAGAGGACTAGGCCTTCACCGTCGTATATATATATATATATATATATATATATATATATATATATATATATATATATATATATTAGTTGAAAAATGTTTGAAAGCATATAAAGACTTTATTGAACTTTTTTTTTCTTTTGGCCAATTAAAATTCGATAATCTAACACGTGAATGTCTAGAATATATATCTCGGCACCCAAATATTTTTCACGTAAACATTTCAGTAGATCCCTCCTGGCCACTTTACCACAGACTGAAATCATTTTAAAATTCTTTGATCCGCACCTATAGTAAAAATACGAAGCAATCAACAAAGGAGTAATATTGAAGTCTGTTCAATCGTCAGGAAGAACACAGCCCAGTTAAACATCAGAGACACACATCTTATAACGTTTTCCGTTTTGTTACAAAGAAACATTGGTCTACTAGATTTGTTTAACGAATGCTTTTACTGATGTTTGGAATCATTATTTTAATACTAAGTATATTCCCAGTATATTTGATCATAGATAGCCTATCTAGTTTTTTCTTTGTGCCATAATTAATATTAGCGAAATGATTTTATTTAAAGCTGTTCAGATCTTTTATTAATTAACAGGGACTTAACAAGTGAGGAAACGGAGATGGATAGACAGAACACATCAGGATCTCCTAGACAAGGTATTAAATAAGTGATAATAAATTGTTAAACATCAGTTGCAAGAAAAGAGTGTATATGGTTGTTAGCAAAAAAGGCAATCCAAGTTTCCAATTACAAATTGGGGATGTCAAAATCATGTAAGTACAGAAACTTAGTGGTAGGGGATGCTGGTCAATTTTCTCATGCCCGAAGAGTAGGATTACTGTAACAGAGATTTAATTATATAGAATTATACTGAGAATACCATTGATGAAGAATATGAGCTAATAGTATGCTGGAATGAAAATAAAATATTAATTTTGTTCTAAGAATCAAAAAGGGGCTATGTAAATTACTTGGATATTTAATGAAGCACAATGGCTAGTAGAATTTGACACTTCCAAGACATCTTAATATAAGTGTGGCAGAAGGAATTTTTTTTTTTTTTTTGTTGCATATCAACCTCATTTAATGCCAAAAAAAATTTGTTGCTGGCAATATTTTTTTCCTTCATAAATCTATTTTTGGTAATATTTGTTTTCTTTAAAAATGTATTGCAGACAATAATTTTTTTTTAAAGTATTTCTGATGTTAAAATCTATTTTTCCACTTACGTAGTGTTTTGACCCCAGTTTGGGGGTTAACTATTTGCAAATAGGTGGGACCTTAACAGGTACTGCCACACCTAGCCAGGGTGGATCTGGGAACACCAGAAATTAAGAAGTGGTTCCATGCTCTTCACAACCTCCTGATCAGAGGCCTTGCTGTTGGACGTAGTTTATCGTCTTACCCAGGACGCGGATGTAGTTTATCCTCATACCCAGAACGGGACAGCATGGATCATAGAGTAATATCACAAACAGTTTCGTATAAAAGGATGGCAGGACAAAGAATTGCAGTGATAGTAAATGTATAAATATCGATTAGAGTAATCACGTATAGGAGATTCTGATGACGAATATTACAATTGTCTTGAAAGTATGCGGTAGATGAAAGAAGAAAGAAGGAAGGAAGTCCTCCATTTCACATACTCTATGTTAGTATCTAAATTATTTTTTATTTGTCTTATCTTTACATCTTGTTTCGTCTCAGGGAATGGTCTAAGGGATAAGATGGTTACTACATTCATATGAAAAAATGAAAGTAGTTTAATTATGACTTGTAAAGTAATAAGATTATCGATATTAAACGTTTCCATACAGAAAAAAAAAATTTCCTTGAAGGAACAGTTAGTCTCAATGAAGTTTGAAATTTGTAAAAATCATATTCTTTAAAACAATTTTTCAGAAAAAGATATATATATATATATAACGTCCACTGTTATCGCCCATCATATAATTGATAGAGGAGGGTACCTTCTTCACCTTTTATTTAATGTAGTCTTGAGTGACATTTGTCCCCTTTACGGCATCGAATGCTAGACGATTTCCTCAAAGATGAAGAAGATATTCGAGGCGACAGAGATGTTTTTCTACAGAAGGATGGTAAGGATATCATGGACCGAGTGTGTGAGCGACGATGAGATCTTAGAGAGCCTGCAAACAAGGCGGAGACTCATACTTAATATAAGGAAGAGGCAACGGAAGATTCTGGGACACATAATCAGGAAGGAGGGCCTGGAGAATCTGATATTCAGAATCGAATATAGTGAAAGAGAGACAAAGGAAAACAGAGTATGACATACCTGGCGGACTTGGGCAGGTGGATGGTAGAACGTGGTCTGGGTGGGGAGGAAGGAACCTGAGAGCTACAGGAGATAGAGGGAGGTGGAGAGCCATGTTCACCTATGCCCTGAAAAGACACGTCACATAAGAAGAAAGAAGTCTTAAGTGTCAACATTTTGATTATATTATTTTAATTACGACTTCCATGTGCTATCCTTTTTATTGTTGCTTCTGTTTAATATTCAAAACATATCAGTTTTTTGTTATTTGATAAAATTCTTTCATTGTGACTATTTTATCGCCAGGGGATGTGATCCAATGAATTATCGCTTTCTCAAGACGTACTGGCTTCATTTTATGAAGCCGGTTTTAATCATTGTTCAGAGAAAACTGTTTTACAGAGCTGAGAGTTTCAATATTTCTGAATTAATTAGCTACCATGTTTATTATCAAAATATAACAATCTAGATCCGAAGAAGTAATTTAAGTACATGACTATAAATCTTACGTGAATATTTCGCTTTTGTAATAACTTCAAGCTTTGGACGAAACTAACCCTCGAAAAAAGAATTTTCTATTCAATTTCTTCATTTCAGATATATGATCGTGGCAGATTTTTTCACGTAGTAACTTGCCATTTTCTTTCTGCGATAGACCAGTTGCCATCCAAGGCTATAGAACGCGGTCTGTCCTGCTATTTACCCAAGCTGGTAGGAGAAGAAGAGGATTCATACCTTTCCCAAGGATATTAGCACGTAAATGAATGCAATAGAATCGACAGGAATACGAACTCAGTTACCCGATTACGCAATCCGAGCCGCTGTCTACCGTGCCTCAGGCTATTACCATCTTATTTTATGATGGATTCAGGCTGTTATCATGATTTCTTTTATTCCAATTACAAATAAAAACTTGGTAAAAGATGTTTGGTTCAAGAAAATTCTTATGAATAACTATGCTATCAACATAACCCACCCCCTTCAGGATATATAATTTTATATCAAACAATCTTATTTATAAAAGTCAGAAGAGACCAACTTAGAGTATAGTGCTCAGATTTCATTTAATTTGGCCTTAATCAGGTACTTGCTAATCCAGGTAACATTCAGAAAATTTCGAACTGATTCCATCATTTCATCTACGGAAATAGATTTTTGACGAACTGTTGAATATCTAGTCTAGTAGTAATACACATGTCGTTTCGCCTGTCTCCATGTCCACATTAACCGCTTGAGGGATTGAACTCGTACTTACTGGGTCATGAAGTGTGCCAGTATGGGCATATATTTTCTTTTTGCTAATTTCTTCTTTTTGACATTCTCTTTGACATCATTAGAAAAATATCGGGTAAAAACTTGACACTTAGTGTGAAAATAAATATTTACATTTTCAGCCCATCATCAACTATGCGCATATGTTTGTTTACATACAAACAACGTTTCCTATCTAATGACTGGAATAATAGCATAATGTTAGATTTCACACCCCTCTTTTCATTTACGCAACATAAATCTTTTGCTATAATTTAAGCGAATTTGGGTTAAAAGAGATTAATGGCAGTCAGTTATAATAATTAGCAGCAGCAGCACTCATCAGCAAGCTGTTTAGTTTAATGCACCAAATTATCCACTTGGAAATCTCTCACGGGTCTGAAATGCAGTAAACCGTTCGTTGGATAACTGGAAGACATAGCAATTGTGAATTCAAAAACCTGTCTTGGCAATAGTTATTTGGAATCACTGTAAACAGGGAGAGCGATAACTGTTCAGTACTTTTTACAGTAAGCTTTAGCCTTTACAAGGCACACGGGCCACTCGAGGCGGGGAGTTATTTTAGGAGGCCATTTGTAGGTATAGGGATCGAAGAAAGCAGTTAACCCTTTCAGATTGCAGTGATCGGGGAAAGATCCTCTTGGGTGTCGGTACCAGGGAGCTTTGGAGGGAATAAGCTGTTAGATTAGAACGTACTACTCACCAATGGAATACGGAGGGAATGTTGGTGATTTGATACTTTGTAAGCGGCATGGCGTGTCCTTGCCGTGAAAATATGAATTGGCGGGACGGGGGAAAGTATTACATCTGAGCACTTTCCGTGGAAGTAGCAACAGAGCAGCGAAGTCCTTGCCACTTCCCGTCTGTGAGACAGAAATTAGATGGTGGAGAATAATTCGTCAACCACAAAGGATCGGAGACGCTTTAAGATCTAGAAGAGATATCCCTAGGTATGGAACATTCTGCTTTCAATAAAACGTCAAAATGTAATTAATAAAGACAAAAATCAGTCACCCTTATCTAATTAAACGTTGTAATGAATGATCGGGGTGTGAATAACAATAACTCCTAACTCAAGTAATCCAGACAAAAAATAATTGCTTCGTTTCGACTTGTGTTTCATGTGACAACGAATGGGAACACTTTTCGTTTTAAAGAAAATGTTTTCTTAACTGAAAACAACCGACTACAGATCGAATATTTTAGAATTGACATTTTAAATTCTATTGATGTCCGTTATGTTCATACGCTTGCCAAATGCAGAAGATTACTAGATAAACGAAGCAATGCGAAATAAATATAAATATCAAATAAAAATGAACTCTTTCTTCTGGTTACTGATTGTGGTAGAGACAGAATTCTCCTGTCCTGAGAGACAGGTTAAGTAGCTTTGAGCCTTCAGTCAGGTGAAGATGCACGATTGAAATCCAGGCTTGTATGTTGGAGTTCAATGTCGTCTCTCTGACTAAGCGAACTTATTCCGGCGTTTTCTGCCCAGTCTCTCCGATGCCAGGCAAACAATACAATAATATTTCAATAAGAGCTGAGCGCTTCTTAGCGAAAGAAATTCCTTGAGCTGGGCAAAGAAGATTCTACTAAATATAAGTAAGCCCAGTTAATATGGCACATAGCGCAATAATAGGGCCGATTGTCTCATTCTGGATCTATTGAAAAAAATTGAAATATTGACTGAAATAAAACATTTTTCATGCAATTATGTTTTGAGTGAGTCATGAAAAGTTCTTGACAATACATTTCCTAAAATCTGACTATATCACAGTCATTGGTTTTTAATTCCTTTATGCGGATGACATTTTATCATCTCTGGGGGCGGAAATAAAATATCATTTGTATTAATAAATTTTTATTGAATTTTGTGGATAAATATTTAGAAATTGTTTAGCATCCAAGAAGAGTAATGTATGACTGCTGAAGGGCGCAATCCCCACTACAGTATGTAATTTACCATTCTACTAAGACGAATTGAATCAGGGCACTTCTGATAAAACTAAATAAAATATATAAACAAAAATTAAACAATAAAAAATGCATTGGCGCTTTTAAAAAAAATCTTTATTTCTTCTTTTGTCCCTGAACCTCTCTTTATATACATCTCTCAACTAAAGAGAAGGCAACCCTCAAAAATGAGAAAGAAGAAAGGATTGAACCGAGCCGAAAAACGCCGGAAGTTTGCTGGACAAATGCCTAACTATTCATGATTATAAATATATCAAAATAAGACAGGCTCCATACATAAATTCTGTTATATAATAAACGGAAAAAAATTAAATGAACGTAGGGAAAGAAATGGCCAAGAGACATTTGATTTTATTCTAAATCAAGTTTTGTGTCGGAATCTCGGACCCTGTCAAAACTTTGAGCTAGAAGGTAAAAGACGAAACAAAAGACGCTAAAGCTAGAGAAACCAGCCCTGCTTGTCACGTGACTTTAGATACAAACATTTTCGCCGATGTGTTCTCTGGTCTTTCTCGTGTGATCTGGCTTAACGCAGCTCAGCAGTTACATTGAATTATGTGTTATAAAAACTACTGCTCCCATTTTCAATATTTGGGTTACACCATATCACTCCGGCCATTTTTTAACCTTTCTAGCATTACCGAAAATTCTTAGAATAAACTTGATATTATCTCATGAATTATTTCCATGTATATCATCTAGTTTGTTTTCCATCTGCAACATTTTAAATGATCCTCGGTGTAAGAACGAAATTCGTTCTTAGGTTAGTTTTTTAAGGTTAATCTTTGAAGTGGAATTTTAGTTCTAATTTGTCACCAGTTCAAAAAGTTAATGGAGACATCACTTGTGTTACTGCAATAGATCATATGGAGAAGGACTGTCTCACTTGAATAACATCAGCATGGATCGACAATGTCGTGAAATACTAGTAGGAAAACTCTGCGATTGGGAAGGAAATCATGTCTGGGTTTCAAATATTGTTTTGTAGCTTGTTTTTAATTTGTGCAATATTTGATATCTCAGCCTTACGAAATTAAGAATTTCGTCCCGTGAGACTTTTATGATCTCTTTTCAAATTCCAGATCTACTGATTTCCCATTTTCCAACTATCCAGTTTTTTTCGGTCATTTTTGAATGTTCAATTTTTTCTAAAATTTAAATTCCTTTAATTTGAGATGGTAACAAGAAGAAACCTATATCAAAATTAAAAATGGCATTTTTAGAACTTTGACATGCTAAATGGAAGAAACCATATCAAAATATAAAAATAAAGGTGATATTTAATATTTTGAGATTCTAAGAAGAAAGCTATATGAAAATCAAACGAAAGTTAGTCTTTAAAACATAAGGTTATTCTTTACTTGGAGTCGAAATTATCTATTCTGCTTTTGAATCTCAGATAGTTTGCGTTAAAATCGTAAAAAATTGGTCGAAATACTGTGTTCGTAACAATAAATATTGAAACATTTCGAGTATTCCGTAGAATATATTCAGAAATTCAAAGAAATCTTTCACTACTTTTGTTCTAGCGCTTACTGCAATAACAAGAAGACTAAGTGAATTAATTCATTAATTCATTGAATAATGAGAAAACATCATTTTAGAAATTCAGACTACATTAATAATCTCTCCATCTATATTCATATTTGTAATCTTTTTTCTTCTTCCTTCCATCAATAATATGCTTCTTTTTCTCCTTCTTTCTTTAATATTTTTGTAAATCTGAGTTTATTCATCTCTGTTGTTTCTTCACTCTCTCCACTTGTTTCTATATATTCACGTATTTATCGACAGACAATCCCCGTTTACGAACAAGATCCATTCCATTGCCAGATTTTGAGCTCGAACAGATTTATACGGTTCTAATTTAGCAGCAGTTATTTTAATATTTGTCTGTGTACATAGAATACAAATTAATTTTCTATGCAATTAAAATAGTTAAAAGATACTACGAGATACGCTAAACACAGTAGCACTACGAATACTAATGAAGATGATGATATGAATAAGAAAATGTTTTCAACATAATAAAGGAAATACTTGAAACAAATTATCTAATCGAAAAACATTATTTCGTTCTAATAATTTATATTCATAATACGATGAATATCTTCTATGTTATGAAACAGATGAGAAAAACATAATTATATGAATATATTTAAACTAATTCTAATTTATTTAATTACATAAAACTTAATTGAATGTCTAATTTATTTATTCCACCGTTAGCAACCTTCCGATGAATAAAGATATTATATTCGGAAATGTTAATTCACATATGAACTAGGTTAATTAATATTTGTCACCTTTTATGTATTCTCTGACTCCTACCATCTCGAACGTATTCTAGAGAACAATAACGTTTTTACAGACAAATTTTCTATTTTATTTCTCAAGTGACAGAAATATATTCTAGCTATAATTCTCAATATATATTTTAAGCAAAAGTATATGAAGTGTTAACCTGACGTTAGGGAGACTCTTCGTTGGAAATTACAGGTTGACATCTGTTGCAATATTGTATGTTTCGAGATTAAGTGATGAAATATCTATCTATCTATCTATCTATCTATCTATCTATCTATTTATCTATCTATCTATCTATCTATCTATCTATCTATCTATCTATCTATCGTCCGAAGATTGCGTTTGACATCGATGCATAATTTTGTATTTACATATCAATGACCCTAAGCAGCTTAACCATATATATATATATATATATATATATATATATATATATATATATATATATATATATATATATATATATATATATACCCTAGTGTAAAAGAACGAAGAATAAAATTCAACGTTCAAGAAATAAATATAAACCAGGACTTAATACAACAGTAGAGACACACATATTAATTATACACTCTTACCGTGTGTGTGTGTGTGTGTATTTTAGTAACTACTACAAAATTGTACATTTTGTTTCGACATTTAATAAACAACGTGTCATTAGCTAGTTAACAATGAGGCAACCATCATATGGCAGTTTATAATATATATATATATATATATATATATATATATATATATATATATATATATATATATATATATGTATATATATATATATGTGTATGTGTGTGTATATATATATGTGTGTGTGTGTGTGTGTGTGCGTGTGTGTGTGTATGTGTGTGGATGCGATGGTTTAATTATTGTCATTTTATATTTTGAATGTTGCGATTGCCCGTTGTTTTTTGTTGGTTCTGTTAACTGCAGATTGCGATACGGTTTTTGGCATCGTCTGTGACAAAAAGGGCGTCATGACACAACTATGCCAGAATTTTCGAAAAGGCATGGTGTACTGCTTGGTATTAGCATAGGAAGTTCCAGTACAAACATTTCAAAGTGTTTGTGTGTCAATCTGAGGAGAGAGCTGAGTGTTCAAAAAAGTGTTCGATGACTCTAATGGTAATTATGAACGGACGGTAGCTCGGAAGACTCACTGATGGTTCTGATGAGAAAAGAAGTCCGAAATTGCTTGATGCGAGACTCAGACTCAACACGGAGGAGAACATCAAATGCCTTCAGTAGGTATTGCTGCCGTATGTCAAGAAGTGGGTGCTCGAAGAGCCTCTGTCTGGCAACACGTCTTTGCAGCATGCTACACAAACAGGAGAAACTAATCATGGCCTTCTGACCACATCTGCGACTACATCAGCCCTTAAATATGGCTACGTAACTCCCCAGACTGCAAACCATTCGATTATTATATGTACGGCGCAGTTGAGCAAGAATCCAACAAAACTCCTTGTAACGCCAAAGATCAAATGAAGTGAAGCATTATGGTAGCATTCAGAAAATTAAACAAAGAAACCGTCCTGAAGATTTGCAGAAGATTCCGAAATCGTCTGGAAGCCGTGGTTGAAGTCAATGAGGATTTAATTGAATAAATTTACTCTTTAGTATTTGAAGATATTTTTGTCTAATTTTTGGTAAATATATATAAATCTATTGGTTAAAATGTGAGTCAGCGTTATTTTCATTTTGCGTAATTTTGACGACAGATTATCCATCACATTATATATATATATATATATATATATATATATATATATATATATATATATATATATATATATATATATATTAGATTAGAAACATCAATGTCAGACAGATATAGAACTGGACATTTAGTAAATGATGACAGAAAATGCGACACAGAAAATAGAGATGCAGCTGAATAGCCAAAGACGTCTTCCAGAACTTAAATCATAGGATTAACTCATGAGAAAAAAATATTAAAATTTTGAGCTGCTACATTGAATCATTATATTAGTAAATACTGGAATAATTTCCATTACTGATGAAGCAGAATACGTATTTCTACAAATGGAAATTGGTAAACAAAGGACAGATTATGAGCTATGAGTAAAGTCTTAAAAAAAGTCGTTCCTTCTCAGTAACCCATTTCGACTTTGAGTGGAATGATATTGACGTCATCATCCCTTACGCCAAAGTACACGACAAAGGACGCTATAATTCTTTCGATTGAATTAATGTCTGAAGATGGTGCATATTCAGGAAACTGAATGCTGATGAAGATTATCCGAGTTTTCCAAGTGGCACCAAAACCGCAAAATATAGAGAGAGAGATCTGAAGCTCATTCTAAGTAGGATTATCGATATAAAGAATAAAATTATCCCACAAAAACCTTCGAAAACATCATGGACAGAATTGGTTAAAATAATATAACTTATGGGTGAGAATCGAAGTTTTTGGTGTAGGCTATAGCAAAGTTCAATTTGGTTTGTCCTGATGGATATGCAATGTATGTCTTTGATTTGCGTAAATAGAACTTGAATTTTCTCAGAGGATTCAATATCACGACTCTGTACTATTTCAGTAGCGTTATTTACATAGTATATATTTAATTGCATATATTTACAAAATCTAACAATATAATTCTAAAATATCTAAATGCTATTTACACTTTAGCATGTCTAATAAATATAGTCCAAACACATATGTATATTTTATATGCAAATAATAACAATCAATAAATTATCTACTAAGAAATATAAAATATGACAATTGCTCAATACATAATTTATTTTCACTAAATCTCTATCTCAGAAGATTTCCAAAAAAATATTTTAAGCTTCACAAATTGTTCCATCTCTAATAATCTCCCTTGTTCAATATTCTTCCTTTTTCAATGTTTTTATTACGCTTTCTTTAAATCCAACAATTATTCAGATTACTGTTGCTTTTTCTGAGTTGTCTGAAATACATCACTGTTTGACCGAGTCTATTTCCTTCTCTTTGGGCTTTCTGTAATATTTCAATTTATTTTCATAGACTCCTGTTTGTAAACGAAACAAAACGTCTGCATCATATAAGGAACTAAACGATCCCTTTCAATTTTTCTTTCATCCAAAACCCTTTCAATCAGAAATATTTCTTGAATACTTCACGAAATATTCTGAGATGACTAAAAATAATTTTACACTTGACCGTGTGAAAAGCAGAACGAAACCACTCTAACTTTTGAGAAATACTTCCCATAACAACGTCACCCGAGGGTAATAAAGACCGTTTGCTTATAATCTGAAAGGAACCTATCCCCAGATAAAATGTTGTTTTCTAATATTCTGATTCAGACCCAACAAAGAAGTTCATAATCAAAGTATCCGTCAGCTTTTATGTTGTTGCCAGTTGGAATAATGGTTTCTGTTATTTCCAAAGAATGCTAACAAGCCGCGTGCATGTTTTCATTATTTTGCCAAGCACTGGAGAAAGTTTTCGAAAAGTAACTGCTGGTTACTTTAGAAGAATTGAACAGGAAAATGTAGTAGGCCCGAGGCAGTTCTAAATTGAGTTTCAATTCTTCATATAAAATGCTGAATCTCAAAGACTTCCTCTTTGTGAAATGTGTAAAAGTATTTTTGCTGTGAGCGTTTCAGTTGTGTTCATTGAAAATATCTACAACGGCAGAGAAATTCAGAGAAAGCAAGGGATCAAATAGAAAAAAAAAAGGAGATGATTGATTGAAACGAAGGAAATGAAAAGATATATATATATATATATATATATATATATATATATATATATATATATATATATATATATATATATATATGTGTGTGTGTGTGTGTGTGTGTGTCTCTGTGTCTCTGTGTGTGCGTGTTTTGTGTGAAAACGTAATAGTTCATATACTCACATGTATAAATATATTATTATATACTATTATATATATAATTATATA
>CAHIKZ030000147.1:1045000-1080000 GCA_903632075.3 Acanthosepion pharaonis
TTGCACTAATTGACTTGGCTAGATATAACTAGAGAGGTTTCTGCCAGCGTGGTATCAGTAATCTTGAAATCAGCTGTATTGACCGGCCAAGAGACAAATGAAAATCTCAACAAATGCTCTTGCTGATATGTCTTGAGATAATATGCTCACCTGTATGCAGGCCACTACTGGCAATGAAGCATCACATACGGCACAAACATGAAAAGTGAATGCGGTTGCCGGATCTTCATACGTAGATATCGAGCGTAGAGTTCACCATATATATATATATATATATATATATATATATATATATATATATATATATATATATATATATATATATATATATATATATGTATGAATGAATGGATGTATGCATGTATGTATGTATGTATTAAGCCATTTCAACAAAGACATGTAAGGACCGCAATACAAATGGCGTCGTCTTTCAGCACATCAACGATGCGTCTCTTCAAGCGAGTGTAAATCATTGACAGGTGAACGACTCATTTGGTTTCAAAAGTAAAATACATTTTTAGAAAAAAAAGAAGACAATAAAGGCTTGGCGGCTTTACCATTATCAATCTGTTTGAATATGACGTAGGTTAAACTCAAACTAAACGAAAAACAAAACAAAAAAAACTGAAATTATTATCTTACAAATGTGTCAAAGCAAAAGTTTGATATCTCACAGCGGCCAGACATTTACTTAAAGGCTTATACAAATGACCAGTGCAAAGACCGCAATACTTCAATTTTTAGTTAATATTTTTTTCATAAACAAGTGTTGTGTGTGTGTGAATCTACGCGTCTGTGTGTGTAAGTTTGCGAATGTATGTGTCTGTGCACATGTGCTGTTGTGTGCGTGAGCGGTGTCTCATATATATATATATATATATATATATATATATATCAAAAAGTGTGGTTGGTTCTGCACGAAGTTTTCATAACTATAATCAAATCATATGTATTTGACGTCTGGTTATCGGTTCTAACGAACTGACGTGCTTGAGCCTCGTACGTCGAATACGGCGCGAGAATTCACTATATATATATATATATATATATATATATATATATATATATAACTGACGCGTGGATTTCTCGAAATCTTATATTTTATGTAGACACAGACACACATTCACACCCACACCCACACACACAGACACAAACACACACTTGTGTGTGTCTGTGTGCGAATAAAAACTCTAGCTGCATTCTTATCGTCGGAAACGCGCTATAAGCTTTTACACTAGTTTTATCATCTCAATATATCTATAATAGGAGATTTACTCTTACATCATGTTGTTGAAATACCGATTCTTGTATGTTCCCCGATGTTAAGCAACGTTAATCCTGGATATATGATCTTTTAAGAATAATATGTGATTCGCTTACACACAAATACATTTTAAAAACATATGTATTTACCTATTCCCTCCATGTATGGGTTAATTAGTAATAATCAATACTCGGTAATGGATGCGCACTGCTGATGAGTCCCAAATATAGGACGAAACGGCCGTCCAGTACGTTCTTCTTTCTGTTAAGGTTTCTTCTACACTCAATGATTTACTTAATTATGATTATTTCAAATCATACTAATTATCTCTAAGGATGATCGTTTTTTCTTATTATATAAGCTTAAGATATCATCAGAATTCAAGGATTGTATTATGATAGTGATATTTGAACTATCCAAATACTTAAAACCTAATTTATTTGTTACTTCTTTTGAAATTTTCAGGTAAAATACGTAATTATAGCAAACATGTATTTCAATCGAGAAATTGATGAAGATATAGGAAGAGCTAAAATTGAGGAGACTAGAAGTAGGCAGTGCGTGAAGTATTTCAGGATTGTGTAACTGTGTGGAGAGAGAGAGAGAGAGAGAGAGGAAGATATATCAATTTCCAAATGACATTGTATACAGGGATAAATACACACGCTCAGACACGCAGAGACACACAAACACACTGACACACACACACACACACACACATATATATATATATATATATATATATATATATATATATATATATATATATATATATATATATATATATATATATAAAAGTGAACACAGAAGTCAGCACTTAGAAGCGACAGGCTGTTTCATGCTAGATGCAGTCGTCAGGCCTGACATTGTAACAATCGCTGAGATATTACCGTATTTTCCGGTTCATAAGAAGCTGCGGAGTGGAAAACGTACCCGAATATAGGAAACAAATTTCTAAGGTAAAAAAGAAGTCATTCTTATACAGCAATACATTCACCATGCGTTGTCACATAGTGACAAGCACTCTTTACATTAATCACTCGCCCGATTTTGTTTGTATGACAATGATATACTAGTCAAGAGCAGAAAGGCTCCACTGCTGCTAGTAAATAGAGCATTTTGAGCTTGTGGCTTGGCTCCAAGAAGTTTTATAATCTTGGAAAAAATTGTAACAGCTAAGTAGTAAGGTTACATCATATAGAAGAATTAGATAGATAGCTAACATTATAGTGTAATGGCTAAACATAGAATTCCACGCCATATCAGTCAAGCCAATTAGGTGACCGTTCAAGTTTACTTGAATATTGTCGCTGCCTTACATTCGTCTAGGAAGACGCACAAGTATTTTTCATGTTATTTCTTAGGAAAAAAGTGTATTTGCTGACATGGAAAATACTGTAATTTATTTGATTTTGATTTTGATTGCATTCCCTCAAATGGAATCGGAAATTTAACGTAAAATAGTTTGTGTGGGTTTTATGATATAATTCCCAAATATCTAAACCTATCCAAGACTCTGGTTTAAAAATCGACCAACACTAACATTTATGCACCGTGAATGCGAGTTGAAATGCTACAACGGACAATTTTAATTTGTGCCTGAAGAATGTTATGTGCAGGAAACTTCATTAAGTGAAAAACTATTATTATATATAATTATTTACATTTCTCAAGAAATAATCAAGCATTTCTCAAGAAATAATCAAGCATTTTTCATTACTTTCAACGTGACTATAGTGGAAACACCACATTTGAAATAGTATAGGCGTAATACACTCTGTGTAATAAATAAAAAATGTGGTGCATATTTCAAGTACGAAACATCCACAACGATAACGTTCTGATATAGTAAAAATATGAATAATATTATCACACAACACTCCACTATCAGTATCAAACTGGGCTCATACACCATATCACTGATCAGGACTAGAACAATAGTAGAACACGTCTGACCTGGCTCGAACCTGGATTGTTCTCACGCTGCTCAATAATGCTGTCGGTCAAGTAATGGTTATCTGTTTTCCATTACATTCGGTCATCTGCTTCTATCCCAGATTGTGTTCCTTCATTACAGAACAGTGAAGATCGAATTTCTTCCGTACTTGACCGCCGGATCGGACCGTGGCGTAACCGTTTTGGGAAAGAACAAGGAACGCTTCCGCTGGCGAAAATAAAAATAACATAACGAAATAACGAAGAAGGTCGCCGAGTTAATTTTTAGTTTGTTTATATAGTTTTTGATAGAACAAAATTAACCCTTCTTGTTAAAATCTCAATCAAGTCTCTTTATCTTTTTTCTTGTAAAACTGGGAGCGGGTTCAATCAACAAAGAAAGAGGTCGGTCGGGAATTCTCTTGGAAACAGTTCACGTGGAGTTCAGCAGCCACTTCGTCTGCTGCTGTCTAATCTCGTCTGCATCTCTTGCCGTCTCTCGTTCCAGCTGCTGCGTCGCTTAATCGCTCTTTTTTAATGCATTTTGTCCGACTCCCACCGCACTTGTCTCATCAATATTCATATCAATTACTTATTTCCTCCAGATTTGGAGAAACGGCTCTGGCCTTCAAAAAAAAAAGCGGCCAGCTATTCAAATCAATACATGATTCGACAACAAACATTGTTTATCATTCCGTTCTATATCCTGACGACAATCGGCCTAAGATCGGTTACTTATTAAAAAAAAATATCTTTACCGATAACATATATTGTGTTTATAAATTATTTCTTTATCCTTGACGTCAAGAAATTCCCTTTGCAGTCGATTTTCCAATATAAGCCATATAATTTTCTGCATATCTTGAATGTTTACAAAACGACACACAATATTGTTTACATAACCGGCATTGCGAATTCTAACAATTCATTTTGTCATTAGGCTTACGTTTTACATTACAACTGCATACTCTCTTTCTTTTTCTTGCTTTCATATTTCATTTAATGTCTACACCGTAAGGTTTTTAACATTATTAACCCTTCCAGTTCAGAAATTTCTATATGGTGTTTCCATCTGAAACCTTTTAATGATAATTTCAAACTACCAGTGTTACAATAGTGCCACATAGTAGCACATTGCGTTCTGTTCGGATACTATTCTACCTACTAACACAGACACACGCACACATTCGGATACTATTCTAACTACTAACACACACAGATATATGTTCGTATAATATTCTAAGTTTTAACACACACATATGTTCGTACACTATTCTAACTACTAACACACACATATATATTTTCGGATACTATTGTACTTACTAACACACACACACACACACACACACACACACATATATATATATATATATATATGTGTGTGTGTGTGTGTGTGAAATGCCTATATTTCGGCAGCATATTTTCATTAAATAACACCTAAAACGTTTCTAAACATTTACAACCGCATACGTGTCCACATTCGCAATTCAGGCAAATCCTAGTTGAAAACACCTCCATATTTTTTCGCAAAAATTTTAAACACAAACCTAAACTACTTGAAGCTATTTATAGAAACTAAATCTTACTAAAATTAATTACGAATACTCTACATTTTAAAATATGTACAATAGTTAAGCGCTAAATTTTAGTATTCGTACTAATTGTTCTTTCCACTTTTTTTCGACTACTTCGGAAAATTTGCTATAACATGCCTAGTTACCCCACTTAATTGGTGCTCGTTAGCCACAGTATAACACAAAAAATTTTGTCATCCACCAACAGAAGAATAATTATCTTATAATTACCAATACCCTGATGGCATATTATGCTATGTCGAAAGTACTTGGAAATAAATACAATATGAACCAATATGGTGTTTTCTTCTCGTCTTTCAACCCCCATATATATATATATATATATATATATATATATATATATATATATATATTATAAATTACTTGATTAAAATGTGTTTTTTTCGCTACGCAGTTCTAACCATCTTTCAAAAATGGAAGCTAAAAGCCATGAATTTAATTTTGTGATTAAATTAAAGACATTAGTTCCATTTCATCCTCAAGCGAATTTTGGAGTAACTTTTAAAATTACTGGGTCTTAAATATACAGCTAAAACAAAATTCATGTTTCCAAGGTTACAGATAAATCTATTTTTCTAGACATGGGTGTCTGGGTGTTCAATATCTATATTTTAATGTATCAGTTATTGCTACGTTTTGGTAGTGGGTAGGGATGTATTTTTCAATGAAATCTAACATCCGTTAAAAGCGTGTCGTTTGGATTTTTTTTAATAAAATTATATTGTTAACGGCTAAAATTCTTACGGCATTTTTTCTTCGTATATTTAAAGATTTAAATAGATAGATAGATAGATAGATAGATAGATAGATAGATAGATAGATAGATAGATTTAGGCAGGTTTCGTTAACTAATTTAAACATGTTCTGTGTACTTATTCTCGGTAGGATCCTTTCATATTCACGAACAAGGCTTTAGATATTAACAATTGTATATATTAATTGTCTGATAGCTGACACATGCCTTTAGCCAATATATATTTCAATATTTAAGACATTCGTACATTCATTTTTTTCTCCATATCTATTTCATTTTTCACTCTGACTCTCATGATGTAAATTTTATTTTGCTTTCACACACAACGGCAGTATGTCATTTTGAGTCATTTTTTGTTACAATTTCCAGTAAAATTTTCTATCCATGTTTAATTATTACACACACATGCGCGCGAAATGCATACATATATATATATATATATATATATATATATATATATATATATATATATATATATATATATATATATTCTGTGTATTTAGGCAGCAAATATTATTTAAGTAAAACCTTATTAAAAAACACACATTTTAGTCGATTAATTTTAACGACATTTCAAAATTACAAGTAATTCTTCTCAGTCAAGGAGAATAATCCGTTAGTGATTTTCTGAATTTCATTTTGGAAAAGTACAAGAAATTTACTTACTGTCATTAAGGAAGTCGAAAGCTTGGACGATAATTCTGGTAATTTTCTTCAAAATCTTTTCTCTGAATTTACAGATATATTTACCAAAATTACACAAAAGTATCTTATAATACTAGATGGTACAGTTATTCAATAAAATTGATATTGGCTTCAACCACGTCCTCCAGGCAACTTCGGAATATCCTGCATATCTTCTGGGTGGTCCCTTAGTTTTAAGCTGGTAAATGCTGCCATAATTCATGAATTAAATTCATATTTGATGTTCAAGCAGTTTTACTGGTTTTTCGTTCAACTTCCGCGTACAAATAATCAATGGGTTTGCAGTAAGCGAATTTAAGTAGCCATATGTAAGTGTGATGTGGTCGCAGAAATTGTCTGACAGCCATTACTTTTGTGTGTCATAGTGCTGATTTCTGTTGCCAGATATAGGTCCTACCTGCAGTCATCATCTTAAACCAGCGCAGCAATACCTCCTAAAGGCACGTGATGTAGGCCTCCGTGTAGAATATGAGGCTCTCTTCAAAATATTCCAGTGTTATTTTCTCATCAGTACGATCAGAGCTGTTTTCAGAGCTGAGCGACATTCGTAATCACAATTAGACACATCTAACCTTTTCTGAATCCCCTACATTCTCCTCAGATTGGCACCCGAACATTCGGAAAAGTTTGTATTGGAGCTTCTGGAACAGCTTGCCGTTTCCAAATTTGTTGCGGATTGTATTGTGAAAGTTGATATTGAGAACAACATACAGATTTTTTAATGCTTAAACCTAAACCTGAATCCATTTCGTTTAAGAATGTAAAATGTCGCCGCGGCATGCTGATTTCAGTGTCAACTTCTTTATTTACACAAGTTCTTGTCTTGAATTTGAACTATTAAACCCATGAATATACCATACATTGGAACTTTTTTAGTCTCTCTCATGCGACCACACACACACACACACACAGAGATATATATATATATATATATATATATATATATATATATATATATATGTATGTATATATATATATATATATGTGTATATATACACTAATTATACAATCCATGTGTAATTTGCAATGATGTTTCCGTTTTAAATTAAAATAAAATCAGAATTTTAAAAAATATCCTGGTTTAGGACTGCAATAAATTTGGCATCATGAATTTTATTCAGAGTTCAAGCCCTTTAATTATTTTATTAATTTTCTTGAATGAAATATTGCTTGCTATGACGCATGTCAGACGGAGTATATTAGAAGGTGTATATTAAAGTATCCTTCTATGCATCTACTTGCACAAACTCTTATGTACATTCGTGCAGTCGCCTCTAGCGAGACACAGGTGTGCGTTTCTTATCAATGTTTCTTCCGACTCGAGTCAGCTAATCAATATCATTGAGAGGGGAAATATGTTTCTGACACCCGAGACTCACTTTCTCATGCACAGAACAAACATACTCGCACAGCACTCGCCCCCTCCACATCCTATACACACATATGCATATATATGAGTGCGTCTGCTATTATGTAATGGAATTACGGGACAGACATTCGAATCTTTTTAATCACACCAGTTCGGTCGTTATACATCCGGTTCTTTTACTGCTATTAAAATTCCATCATCGTCGATCGGACCTTGAACTATCACCAATCATAATGAATGAATGTTTCCTCAGACCCCATACAAACTTCAAAATGAACTCGTACATACGATCCATCGCTAAAGATCCTAGAAACAGGAATTGTTCTTTGTGCGGTTCCCGTATTTAACTGATTCATCGTGCTATCCTCTACCTTTACAAGAGCAAGATCAGGCCTAAAATATTGTACTAGAGCTATATATGAGCAGGGACACTGTAGACTTCACGTTCCTGCCTTGATAGTCAAAAGGCAAATCCTCCTCCTTGTGGGTGACAAATTATTCTTTATCTACAAAGCCTTTCTTAGGGAAGTGACTTCTCAAGCCTCTCTCTGTCCTGCCGCTATTTTCATACCAAGATATCAGACGAACTAAATTCTTTAGTTTCACGAGTTTTAACCTTCATGACCATAACCCGCTATGCTGCTCACAGTGTCGCGACCCACTCTCATCCCCTTCCTATTCAAATGTTGTTCCACTCGAACAGCTCTTTACCGCGAACTGTTGCTCTGTGGAACTGATTTCCAAAAGAAGGCTTCCCCGATCCCTACAATCTTAACCTGTTCATGTCCCGATTTTACCATTATCTTTCCCACATAATTTCATAATCTGTGCCACGTATACTATAATTCTGTATATTGAGTGACCCCCGGTCCTTCAACAGGGTGGACATTACTTAAAAAAAAAAATAGGTATGTATCGCATCTGTTGTGTTTTCCATTCTCATCTTTTCCGTTTTTTTAAGAATTATTCTGACGTGGCCATTATTTGTTCTCTAATGAGACAATTTTCACAAACATTTCTCGATCAAATGACCGAACTCAGGGCGACCATAGAATGACACCGTATTTTGACATGAGCAAGACATTAAAGCTAGCCACTCTGCAACTGGAATTGAATACTTGTCATAAAATTTCGATAAAGATAATTAGAGATTCACATACAATAATGCGCCAATGTGTTCAGCAATCAAATATTTAGGATAAAAAAAAATCACGATAATGATGTTCGTCTTTAAGGTTCGTATCATAAAGCTAAGTATACATATAAATTTATCTGCATAATATTTCACACAATCAAGGGCAAATAAATTTCGACAGTATATTTTTTATTAGTACACAATTCACAGCTTCAGGACAACGCTTTGATTTTATATTTTTGTTTGTTGAATACAATTTCTTTTAGGAAAAACATTTCATATTTTGTAACGTTCCATTTCAGCATATTTTTTTTTCACTTGAACGGATTCAGTGAACAAAACGATGCTTGTAACAATAGGTATCCAGTTTGTATTTCATGACACACCTATATATATATATATATATATATATATATATATATATATATATATATATATATATATATATATATATATATATATATATATATATATATATATGAACATGAATGATTTAATGGTTGTTCTAGGGTTGTTGGTTTGTGCTAGATAAACTGTTGATAAACAAATGACTGTCTTACTAAAATATTCATTCTTAATTATTTTAAGCATAGTCAGTTTAGCACCATTCGTGATACGCCCTTAGGTCACCATATCCTTTTTATTCGCGACTAGGGAGAGAATTTTGCCACAGTAAACTGCCGCTCCTTTCTGTGATAGAGTGGTTAACAAACACGACTATAGGACACAGAAGAGATAGAACCATACCTTTCCCAATGTATGCCGTAAGTGTTTGTAATGTACTCGACTGCAGTTCGAACTCGACTGAACTTCTAACTCGAATTTCAGATTTATGATTTCCAAGTCGTTATTCATTATACCACATTAAGAATATTACTGGATTAAAGATATGTTCCTTTGATGATTATATAGACGTGATGGAAATATCCTTTTATGTAGAAAAAAAAATCACCCATTGAATACTTATTTTGACAACCATTTTATTAAATAATCAAATGAAATCTTTTATTCTAGAAATTTTGGAGCTTAAATCAATTGTTGATATGAAACTAATCTGAATATCTAATCAAGTTTGGTTAGAACAATATTTCACCAGTGTTTTTTTTTCCAAAATGTGTAATTGTTGCAACCTGCAGATTTGAAATACGCATGTAATACGGAAGGTGAATTCAGAAATAATACGGTAAAGACTGTGTTGTAACTATGTTCTAAAAGCGATTATGGTGGGTTTGCCTAATATTCATATCAGTGTTATTTATTTTCCCTGTCCAGTTGGAGATACGAAACTATCTCGACAGCACATCATATTTGGTCTTACGGTTCGTATGATAACGAATCATTTTCAAGTATGAAAAACGTTTTGTCTCTGAACATCAATGTAGCATATAAATGAGAAGGACCATCTCTATGAATTTACCGATATTAGTAGAATAATTCTGCATTCAAATTTATAAACACCGCCATTTAAACATATCGCTTTTTAAACAACTTCCTGCTATTGTATGTTATGTGTTTTCTTTGTTATGTGCTTTTTTAAGCAACCTCCTGCTATTGTATGTTATGTGTTTTTCCGAGGGATGTCATAAATAAATACAACAGAGCGTTGTCTTGAAAATTGGAAGTAAATTCTAATACCAAGAAAAGAAATTAATTTAATTTTTTTCTGCTAAGAGCCAATCATGTTAACTTTTTACATGATGACGTTGTTCGATGGGCGTAAGGGAGGTGTGTAAGTGCAGAATATAAGGATATTAAGGATGGAAAATGTTCAGATGCTTGTGTCAAGGGAGGTATCCTCGGGGATTTTGTAAATAAAAGTGGTGGTTCTGGGGAAAACGATGAGTCAGTGACATTTCCTACTTACCAATGGATTTCAAAGACAATTAAAATGATTGAGCTCTTTCTACGTCATATGCCGTCTTCTACGTGTAAACTCTAAAACTTGTGAAACTAAGGAAAGCACCTCGTCTGAATATTTACACTGAAAATATACAATATGCTTGCAATGTTCGTCCTTTGTTCAACATAAAATGTTTACTCGGTACATCAACGGAAATGACTACATAACTTGATCAATGGGTTATCGTAATTTTTGTTTATTTTTTATCATCATATGACGGTTTTCAAAGTGTCCTTGCTATCGTTTTAAAACTAAGTGGTTTTCTTTCCGACGATAGCGTTTAAAACAACGAGTACTTGATAGTTATATTAGCGTCAACGCTATGAACATATCTACCTTGTCACATGCACATTAAAAACGCTACTGGAACAATTAAGCTCATAGCTCGAAAAACCTTTCCATATACCATTTGTAGGCGATTTCATTAAAATTGAAGCCTTCAAGTCTGCGGTCATGAGATTTTCCTCATTTATCTAGGACAATGTGAACATGAGGTCTATCAACGTGTCATTGTCCCTGATCTCAGCATTGAGCACATTTTAGTTGGTGATTCGACGTCTGTTTGAACGTTTAATTTCTTATGTCATTTTGGAAACCGATATTATTTCGATGCGTTAAAATAAGAAATGCCAGGAATGGCCGTATATCTTATACAGTTGCCGTGGCTTGTTTGCTCGCTAAATTTTTGTTCTCAATACCGTAAACTTATCAAACCCAGTCTAAGGTTGGATGTCTCACTGTAGAATAGTGAATACAAGTCTACACTCCAATATTATTATAATTTTAATAGGTGCGATCCTTACTGGAGACTAGAATAACATTTGGCTTTCTTGCATTCGCGAAGAGAATAACAAGACTTTCGTTACCAAATTACTTACCTATATAACTACTTCATTAATGTGTTCACACCTACTTCAGCTTTAAAAAATAGATAATTATAGAATAGAGACTCGAGTGATTTGAACAGGTATCAAATGTCATACACTCTCTGTAGAGTTTAGCAACGGCATTTCATAGTATTATAATTTACAGCGTGTGATAGAATTTGGATATTCTTTGCAGTGCGATAAACTTAGCTTAGTTAAACTAAAGACAAGGAAAATTATGGAGTATAATTTTACAACTTGGATTTGGAATTTAAAATAATTTAATGTGAGAGCATATGCTTAAATTTAACGGCCCAATCTCGGAAATATTCTAAAGCGGTTGATTAATATTTATCATTTAGCAAACTTTCAGGATATAAGTCGAAAGGAGAAACGTTCAATCTTTCTTAGCATATTGAAGTAAGGTTTATATTTCTTTTTCCGTTTTGCCGAAGAGACATATTTTGTAAGGTTTGCTTATAATGATGGGAATCTTTCGAAAATATCAACGCAACAAAGTTAACTTAATATAAATCAATGTGTAGATATTTATAAAAATGTTACATTAATTTTTCAAGGGGAGAAAACATGCCAACATTTAATTCATGTTTCAAGCCCCTCCTCCATCGCCAATTAAATAACGAAACAAAGAAACACCTATAACCGATTTGTCTTTTCACTCTAAATGGTATAAATGGTATTTTATTGCCTTCAAATTTTAGGAAATCTTTTAACGTTTATCTTTTCTGAAACAAAATCAAAATGGCTATGCCTGATATCATTTTCTTGAAAAAATTTCAAATATAATATTGTTGATTATTTAATTTTTTGGATATTATGTAACGGTTCTCCATATACTGCAGTAATCATTTAAGGAAATGTGTTAATGTATTCATGACTTCATGTGTTTCTTCTCATCAGCAATATTCTTCCAAATCATACTACGATATCTTAGGATGCGCATCAATAAGCATTCGGGCAAACACTTTTCCATACCATATAACTCAATATCAGTAAATGTGTTAGCCCATTGGAGACTACTACTGATGATGATTTAAAAAAAAAGGAAGATTATTTACAACTGTGACAAAAGCATAAAAGTAACCAAATTAAGCCCAAAAAAAAGTATTAATTTTGGAATAGGATCTAACTTTTGAATAATATGCAATTATGGCGAAAGATTTTATTTCTAGAATTTTACGCATATTTTTACTCTTCTGAAGTTTACACACTAAAATTATCAGTGTAAAATATAGAATTTTAGGCAAGGAAAGATAATTGACTTGGGTTTTTTCAAGAAGCCAGGTAAAAAAAAGTCAGGAAAAAGTTACAATAAACTGTTAGCACTGCTTCTGTAAACTTTCTTTAATATATATAGTTTTTCAATGCTCCCACTAACCCTTACGACAGCATGAACAGTGGAAATTACGGATCTTAATGTTCTTGTGGATCAAAAATACTTGGGGAAATCATTTTTACACATTCTGCCATCTAAACTGTCAGTAATAACTGTTAATATTTAACAGACCCCCTCCACAAAGGATATATGTGACACAAGGCCGAGTTTAACGTGGGTCATCCGAGCCCGAAGACTCGGCGGAAAAATCTCCGTAGAACCCGCATAAACGGGTTAAGATCTGTCTGCCTCCCTGGACGAAATTCTGCCCTTCGGCAAAGTCTCGTCCGGATTCCTCTCCGTCAAAGGCAGAAAGTTCGACAGGAGCAACGGACAGCCTCAGCAGGACAGTTTAGATCACTATTCCCCAACAGTAATAACTGTTATTCCAAAATCTGCTACAATGAGTTAATATATGCCAAATATGTTACTGGCAAAATCATGTTGTGCCGTTGTCTCTCATCAAAATTGTAAATTTGTCTGCGACATTTTTTCCTGTAACATTATTACCATTCATGTTTTTCGCAATGATCCATTTTTTCAATACAGCTAGCTACTAATACCTTTTTCCAAGTCTGTATCACTGCTCGTTTCATGTTAATATTTATTCTTCATACGCTGACTAATGTAGTTGTCTTCATATCCCTCGGTGCATATGAACGGCAGTTCATCTTCAAATGATTATTCGAGTTTCAAACACAATCAACCACTCGACCATTGAGTCATATTTTCGAACGACATAGCTGCTGGCACTAATAATGTGTTCCGGTTAATAGAAAGCGAAAATACTGATTAGTGTTGTTCTAGTTCCGTTGCTCAGGCCGAAGGGCCATCGCTACGACGTTTGCCGATTACTAATGACTGCCCACACGTGAAAGGCAAATTTTGGTAATAATACTCTGTTAGGCACATCGGCCACACTCATGTAGAACCCGAATGAGAATATTTAGCGGAAATATAGCAGAGAATATACACAGTATTTACATACGATGTTTTAATTTTGCCTAAAACAAACCTGTATCTCTAAGGTCGAATGAAGAAAATTGTTTTATTTTTCATCAACTTACAGGACAAAATAATGCCAACTTTTAAGAGTTGATGTGTGTTAGCGCATTTTCGTCGTTAAGCAAGCAATAGAAACCATTTACGGATTTGTGAGGCTGATATTCAACTTTAATAGATTTGTATAAGATTAGCTTTAGATTACATCATATTCGCGTGTGGAAGTTACAATCTATTTTTTATGGTGGCGGGGGTAAAAACGTAATCTTTCCACTTCTCTGATTTGATATATGTAGAAAGGAAGAACAATGTTTGGTGTGCGACGATCATCGGAAATAGCCGAGAAGCATTCGGCAGCGTCCGTCGTTTGGCGGACGCCCGAGAAAAAAAAAACGAAGGTTTGGCATCAGATAAAGAAAAACAGTCACTGAGTTGGCTTGTGGGCTTATGGAGTGGAAAAAATCTACAAAGTATGATTCAAGTTTGTTAGACAATTGCTTTTGACAGACGTTGTCGACTGTCAGTGCAGTAGAGAGCCTATAGCATTTGTTCATTTCTGACACAATTTCTTCAACAGAAGATTTTAGAAAATTATATAAGGTGAAGAAACATGGTGCGGTATTCTATGCATTTTTTGTGTGATAACTTTTCTCTTACATCTAACATATGGATAGCGGCTCGGATTGAGGAATCGGAGAGCCGAGTTCGAATTCCAGTCGAAATCATTTTACTGTTTTTAAATTTAGAGTTATTCTTCTTTGAGACTGATTGACAATCACGGCTAGAGAACATAGTCTGTCCTGTCCTTATTCCTGAAGAAGAGATTCAGTCATACCTTTTCCAAAAATATTTGCGCGTAAATGAATATAACGAACCTAATTGAAATTGGAACTACTCAACTCTCCGGTTAAAAATTTTCGATCCATTATACCACCCAGACATCCACTCGTACAGTACCTGGTATTCCCAGGCGGCCACCAATCTGGACACTGACCAGGCTCGACGTTGCTTATCCTATGTTACAATATGACGCTGCCGTAAGCATATATATATATATTGATTCCGGTCGGTCGAATCCATTACATTCACTTCCGTGCTACTACCCTTGGGAAAGGTATGAATCTTATCCCCCCGGATATGAGTAAATAGCACAACAGACCGGGTTCTGTAGCCTTTGATGGTAACTGATCTACCGCAGAAAGTAATACCAAAATACTGCGGTAAAAATCTGCCTCGAAAGATACATGATCGCCTAAACGTGTATCACGCATAACATATAATTGAATTAAATGCTTATATATCAGAACAATGTTGGGTAACTGAAAGAAAACATGGAAAATAATTACGCAGAACATATCATATTTAAAAAGAATTTCATCAGACTAAAGTAAGTTGTTTTTTTTTGTGGATTGATATATATATATATATATAAATATATATATGTATGTATATATATATATATATATATATATATATATATATATATATATATATATATATATATATATATATATATATATATATATATGTGTGTGTGTGTGTGTGTGTAGGTGGAAGTGCAAATATAAGCCTAAACTTCTGTTATAAGGAACGGTAAGGCAGAAGATTTTAGGACGCTCCATTTTAAATGTTTTGCCGTCAAACATGTCTAGACACAATTTGGCCAACCTCATTGGGTTGTAAACAAAAGCCAGTCTTACAAATTACAATAAAAATCCGATTATTGTGAGAAAATGCTGCAAATTAATTTAGGGAAATGTTTTTATCTTTTCCGATCGTTCCTCTTTCAATCCATACAAATCTAGTTTCATTTTATCATGTGCTGGAATGAGAACACTTAAACAGTTTTATCTATTTGGTTGAGGATTTAAACTGAAGATACACAAATATTTTTCACTGTGGCAGGTGCAGAATTGTTACTCACCCTCCTGATATCATTGAAATTTGAAATCACAATAATTATCTGAATAAACGCGTAGCGAAGCGTTTATCGACGCTGAATATGTGATTGGCCTTTCGAGTGTAAATTGCAGCAAAGGCCATTTAGCAAAAATATATTTGGAAAGGTGTAAATCTATCTCTTCTTACCCGACGGTTGTTAACAGGCAAGCTAACATCTATAGATTCGGTTTGCAACCGGCAAAAGAGAGACATCAATTACTCCAAAATCCTTGTGGATTGTGGCTAGTACCTATCCTGTGAAGACAATATGTGCTGTGAGGCTAAGGCTTTGTACTCTGCAATTGATTTAACCAACATAATAATTTTGTGTGGGTGAGGAATTTTTAAAGATTCCAATATTTATGGGATCTGCTTTAAAGATTGATTAGTGCAATTGTATTGCAGAATAATTGATCGTTTAGCCTGATGGGCATAAATTTCTGTTAGTGTAGACCAATGTCTGATATATCAAAATTTTATAAAATTTTCTTAGGATTCTCACTCAAATTTTCACTCTATATCTACCTACCGATGTATGTCTCTATCTTCTCTCTCTCTCTCTCTCTCTCTCTCTCTCTCTCTCTATCTATATATATATATATATATATATATATATATATATATATATATATATATATGTGTGTGTGTGTGTGTATAAAAATAAAAAACAGCAAGACATATAATCCGGTGTTCTTATAGATATTTTATTTTTACAAATAAGTGCTCAATGTTAATTTACAGAGCATTAATATTATAAATTAATTGATTTAAAATATGTTTTTCTCGTTATACAGTTCTAACCATGTTTCAAAAATGGAAGCTAAAATTCCCGAATTTAAGTTTGTGAATAAATTAAAGACATTAGTTCCATTTCATCCTCAAGCGAATTTTAGCTTCCATTTTTGAAACAGGGTTAGAACTGTGTAGAGAAAAAACATATTTTAAATCAATTAAATTATAATATATATATATATATGTGTGTGTTGCGCATTTAAGCAATCACTTATACATGTTTCATTAAAGACGACACACAATTTACTGCGATTAAGCTCTTTATTTAATTTTAATTTTTATTGTGTCCGAAATGTCTTTACATTTCTGTACACAGCGTGTGTAGACATTCTCCTAAATATTCTGTAATTCCGAGCGCTTTCGGCTATACTTTAGGTCATTATCAAGTATGAATTTAATTTTTTTTTACTTTTTACTGCATATGTATGTGTCTAGAACTATAGAGATGCTTTTTATCCGAACTTAGCACATTGAATTAAGTTTATGTATTAATCTTATATAAGTTGAATTAGAGGGTGATGATAACCATACGTAGATCTCTTATCTCTTTACTTCCCTTTTCACCCCTTTTTTCTTTTGTCCTTTTCCCATATCATTTCCGTTATTTTGACCGATTAAATAAGTCAATGTCTGATCCTTACGCCCTCCTTCCTCAATATTACGTATTGTATTTAAAAGAAATACAAAGATAAATTTTGAACTCTCCCTTCCCTCTCTCAACTCGACCTATAATTCAACATATAAGCTTAATACTGCCCGTTAAAAGTGTAAATTTTAATTTATTTTTCCTTTCGCCTTTGAAAGTGAAGTCTGAAGATCCAGAGAAAACTAAAATTCTCTGGTTAAATAAATTATTACAATGGAGCCTTAAAGTGGTCTGTTTTTCATTTAAATTAAATTATTCGCTTTGACTTAACATTGAGCTCTCAGAATTTCATCCTCCCTTGGATTATCCATACGGATTACCTAGATTTTCGTTACTTAACTAATTATATATAAATATATATATATATATATATGTGTGTGTGTGTGTGTGTGTGCGTGCGTGTGCGTGCGTACACGCGCGCGTATGTGTGCGTATCCATAAACGAAGATAGATAGCATGAGATGGATAGAATGTAGCGAATAAATGCGTCCGAAAATCTGTCAAATTAATGATAGTAATCAGTTTGGAGTATTCTCTTTAGGTTTTCTGCTTTTAAATATAGCCCGTTATTGAATCTGCTGATTTTTATTCAGCAAGGTATTGGACACATCAGATGTTTCTGCAAAAACAAAAGCAACACATTATGTGGCGGTAGTTGTGGGATCCAGGAAGCGAAAAAGAAATTACCAAATTCCGGGCGAAGCGTTTGATTTTTCAGCATAATTTCATTACTCTTCAGTCTGTTTATTTAGTTCTGCAACAGCAGGTTTTGTCGGTCTGTTTGAACATTGTTTTGCTTTAGAGAAGACTTATCGATCAGTAGAAGCCGACATGAATGCAACAGAAAACAAGACAACGGCTGCAACACAGGGTTTGTTTGATCATCATGCTGAAAGAACAATGTGTGTGGAGAGAAGACACGATCCCCCTACCCGCGGGCTAATTGTTAGCCAGCTAGCTGAGCAGACCGATACTACTGGGTAGTGAATACGATCCTCACAATTCCCCGAGTGTCTGGCCTTTGTCAAACTCGGTTTACATTTGCAAACAATACAATGCCTCGTGACTGAAATAGTTACATATTTCCCACCAAGATAAGAGGTTGGAGTTCGAGGTTAATGTAAAAACCAGAATTATTCATGCAAATTTTCTATAAAATGACGTAAAATGAACCAATATATTCATGCTCACACACCCTTATAAGTGAAATGATAGAATGAAAAGATTGGTTAATATCTCGAAAATTAATATAAACACAAATTTGTGTTATTTGAAATGTGGCATAAATTATGCTTGAAGACTACTAAAAACATAACTTCTTCCCTATGCTGTTTGCCTTCAGGAAAGAGACGATCACGGCACTCCACAACTTCTCCAATTTTGGAGCTGTTATTAATGGTTGTCTTTTTACTATCCCTCTGACTTAATCACATATTTATAGGAAAAATAAATAAGGTGCATGAATCCGAGCAACACGATAAAATATACTTATTGAAATTAGCTTAATTTGAAAAATCGTTATTTAAATACTAAAATTACGTCTTGGATTTTTTGTGAAATTACACACATACTCTGAAGAAATACGTATTTTCTCGTTGTTTCTCAATTAAATATGATTCTTGGGGGATGAAAGGCTAAAATTCAAAAACTGTATATATTTGACTTTTCCTTTAAAAGATACCAAAATTACGAGATGGCCCGCACGCTCTGACTATGACACATTTGATCCTAAACATACAAATAAAAAATAAATCATTTTTTTAAATTTAATATATTTTCAATGATTAGTGATTAAACTAATGATAAATACAGATCCTGGCGCAATTTACATTATTGATTGATTCATATTTACGGCTTATCAACCTCTCGCAGTTTATTTAAATTCAGAAAATATTTTACATTGTAAAATGTTTTTCTTTGAGGTAATAATTGTTTAGGGAAATAAATCTTACTAATCAACGTATATCTGGTTGAGAAGAGGTGCGTTCATACATTTACCAAGGGTATTTGCACGTAAGTGAATTTAAAGAAGTCAACTGCAATTGGAACTCATCTCTGTGATTAACAATTCCGACACATTATAAATTTCACTTTCCATACTGTCTTCTCAGATACAGTTACCTCTTCCTACCGCTGTAATACAGCTTCAGTTTGCCTTTTCTATAAATACTTTCATAGTTCGGATGAACTCTTCACTATGGTAAATAGATTTTATTTATTTAAGTGCATTACTAGACCAAACAAATATAAGGAATTCGATGAGTTTGTTAGTGGGAATAATAACTTGTCAGCTTTCTCACATGCATGATATGCAATGGTATTCAAGAAAAATACGATTCTTCCTTCAACCATACAATGAAGTTTGAAACATTAAAATCATTCTGAGGACATTTTCAAAATTACTCGTGAATTAAAATGATCATTCAGACAGTCAGTTATGTGTCACGCGTGAGACACGTTTAGGAGATCATGTATATTTCGATGCATGACTTACGAATCAGATTTCTTCCCTCAATAGGTTGCCATTTATTTCTGCTTCCCAGGGCTATAGAACCTTGTCTGTCCTCCAATTTACCCATAACTAGGCAGAGAAGAATAGTATTCATACCAAAGGGATTGGCACGGAAGTGAATTCGACTGGAATTCCAACTCGGCTCTCCGATTCCTTAATCCTAACCGATAAGCATTACGCCACCGTTACTGTCATATATTCATCAGTTAAGATGAGAATATATACTTTAATACATTAGTCTTTTTTTAAAATCTAATTAAATAGAATACATTAATGATTTTGCTTAGAAAATGTATGCATTATTTTATTATGCATAATTATGTCATCATTTTCGGTACGTCTCTATTTGTTTCGGTTGTTGTGTTCTCAGTCCTACATTAACTGTCTTTAACGAAAAAGACAACGTAATAAAGAAATAAGGTTTTGTTTAATAAATTTGTTGACATAATAATTGTGAGTCCCGTTCTTGGAGGGGGGGTATTACGCATATATTCAATGTCCTCGGAAAGAGCGAACAAAAATTAACAAATGATCCGAATGATATATATATATACGTAGACATGGACATTGGAATGCGAACTATCGATTACCGTCGTTTTAATAAAGGCTCCAGGTCGAATTTTGTTGAAGTTCATCCAGAATGAAAAACATTTAATTAAAAACCAAAAAATATCGAAACGTTGTTAAAATAAAACACAAAAGGCAAATAATAATAACTCCTTATCCCAGAAATGAATAGTAGGTATATACTGTCAAATCAAATGTTTTATTTTGCACGTTGGTATAATGTGAATTACTTATTTCAACAATATTTTAGAGTTGTATTTTCTAAAATGATTTTAGTTAAAGGACATATTTCTATTGCAAACGGTCATTTTGAAAGCTAGATAGACAAACCTAATATTATTCCCAGTAGTGGTTAAGTTCAATTTCCTTGTGCTAAAAATAACATTAAAAATAAAATATCTATTTCAGTTTCACTTCCTATCTATCTATCTATCTAGCTAGCTAGCTAGCTAGCTAGCTATGTTTTTCTTTCCTTACACATATTTCTGTCTTTTTATCCTCAGTGTCAATCTATCTCGCTATATATATATATATATATATATATATATATATATATATATATATATATATATATATATATATATATATATATATATTAGTAGTAGAGCCCGGCGTTGCCCGGGGATGTAACAGTAAGAGATAGATCAAGTATCGACCATCATAAAGACTGAAAAATAAAATTGACAAAGATTATTGTTTAAGGTTGACGGACACGCATGACACATGTCTTAATTATTTTGTTCTTTTTTTTACGAATTGGTCAAACCCAAATTCAAACAAAAACATTGTTTACGTTATGAGTCTATCGATTGGTGAATAGAATTTTATTATAAACAATTGTCTTGTAAATGGAATTTTTAAAGCATTCTGAATGTAAATAAACAAAAAAGTGTGCAAGATAATAAGAAATACTACCTGCCGAAAAAAAAGTGGATGTTTGTTTTATCGGCTGAAAAATATAAGAAATCCGATCCCATATATAAAGGAACACACACACACACAGACATAAACAACCTGGGTTTTTTAACCTAAGTCTCTCCACGGAATCACTTAAACATAGAGCTTAGTCTGATGAAAAAGACGCCAAAGTTTATGAAAACAAAATTTTATCGTCAAAATGCTTATGTTTTTATGAAGAGGATAGACTAAATTTTTTTTTAATTATTTTTTTTAAATTTTTCCATATTTTTAGAATATTCTAAATTTTGCTTTAAAAAACCTTGTTTCTCTTTGTCGCAACAAGGGGTAGTAAATAACATAGATAATTTTTAGCACGTTTTTTTGTATTTACACACATTAATTTGGAAAATCTTGCAAAAATAAAAATAATTGTCACATGTTAATGAAACTTTCAGAAACTATTATTATAAATATGTTTTTTTTTTTATTAAAGTCATGGCAGAAATATTTTTTTTTATATTTATTAACACCCCCATAACTAATTTTATGAAAAATTCTAGAAATTCGAGACCATCGGTTTTAGTGATTACAATAGTTAAAAGCGCAAGGCTTTGAAGAATGCAAATCATGTTTTTTTTTTTTTTTGGCCAACGTACCTGAAAATCAGCTGTGAATTGTAACATACTCAATAAAACAAATATATTATTTAGTTTCAAATGCTTTTATTTGTTTTAATTTGTTTTTATGAATATGGACAATATTTTCTCAAAGCAAAAAATTTTTTCAATGAAAAATGAATTTTTAATACAATTATTTCTTATTTCTTTAATTTTAAAAAGATTTTTAAAAAATGTTTAAATTGAATTTAAAAAAATATTTTAACATTAGTTAAAAGCAACATCAACCTATCAAAATGTCCGTGTCATTTTCTAGCGCTTTGAAAATTGTATAATTTGGACCAATCAGATTAGCCATGGTAATTGAGAAATGTAATTTTTGTGTTTATAGTCGGACAGTAATTATCAAGTACGGAAGACCAACCAGAATACAATTGAGTTGCATTATTTGAGTTCAGCATTGTTCTCCGCTGTTAAGCCCATTACTTTTTGTGAAAACACGTATGGAGAAGTTAATTTGAGTTTTAATTTCAACTGAGAAGGGTACCTACAAGTAACAGTACCATCTTATGAAATTTAACTACTGCTAAACTTTAATTTATATGATCTTATTTTTATATTAATCTCAGTTATGACATTTTTCCATAAATGAAATATCAAAATTAATAATAAAATGAATGGAAATACAAATAACACAGTAAAATGTAATAAATGTACATAAAATTATAGTATTTTATGTACACTTCTGATAAAATTTCATAAGAAGGTACCTAAATTAATTAGATATTTTTTTCTTATGAAATTTAATCTCACTATTAACAGTCTTTTTTTTTAATTTCTTTATATTTTCCATAAAGCATCGTAAACGTAAAAATGAAAGCTAAGTACAAAAATAAAAAATAAAAATAAAAAATTAGAGCGCTGAAAGTTTTCCTTAAAAGTAACAAGATAAATAATTTGTTCACTTAAATAATTTCACTTCCTTCCATGCGTAGAAAGAATTCTCCTCCCGTAATTTATCTAAACGTCATGAATGTGCCTTTCGTCAATCGTCAAGCAACGCGAAAGGTTATGACCTGCTTTGTTTTATTTTAAAATTACATTTTTTCGGCGCAGAAGCTAAGTTAAGCTTGGTTCAAAATATTTTAAATAAACAGTATAATTTCTTTTTTTATTAAAATCAGTTTTGAAAAAATGATAATTGACTTTTAAAAGAATATCAAAGTAAGATTTTAATCTTTTTTATCAAGTCGAAAAAAATGATTGAAAATGATTGATTATCTGCCCTTTTTTAGACCAAAAAAAACAATATTTTTAACGAAAATTTCAGATGTGCTAGGAACGATTAAAAAATGTAAACAAATACCCCCAAAATACTTTCATCTTTCCTCTTTAATAATAATATGAACATTAGACGATAAAATTTTGTTTTCGTCAAGTTCGGCTTTTTTTTTCATCAGGCTATGCTCTTTTGTTTACATTTTCGTGGGTGAGTTGTCCCCCTTTCATTCTCCCGATGTGTCTTAATCGTGTTTTCAAATTGATTTTATTAAAAAACAATTGTATTTTTCCCATTTTCGTCCCCGTTAGAACCACCACAAGGTAATTTTATGTAGTCCTGTGAAGTTTTGTTGAAATCGGCTAAAAAATGTAGGAAATTCGATCCAACATATAAACGTTACAGACACAAACACAAAATCTGCGTTTTATAATAAGTAAGATATATGTATGTATAAGAACAGACTAAAACAGATAGATAGATAGGAACAGACTGAAAAAGATAGACAGACAGATCTATCTGAATGATAATATATCAGATGGAATCGGAAACACGAATATATAGGAACTCTATTGCTGTTCTAAAGCCCAAGGAGGCATCTGAATCAGGCGATAAGCCAACTTAAATATTTCTATTTGATGTGGATAATGATTTTCCAAGCTTAGCTTAGATGTGGAACAAGGCCGAAAGTATGAGGTACTCCGTGAGGATAAATCTCACTACTCAAACTTAATTGTTCAAGACAAACTTGCTAACCTTTACACCACCTCGAGATGCCCATGTAATTTCATAGGTGGGATTCGAACACATACCTCTGTAGAGACTGGTGTCTTAAACTAACGCCTTAGACTGCTCGGCCAATTTACCATGTATATACATATTTCTACTTAAACCTTTACGTCATATTGAATGTTTGAATGTCCTGCTGAATTACTAGATATGAGACTTTCGACAAGAAGCAAGTCTATATTTATTAAAAAGCAAACTCTGAGAGAATATCAAATATGACCGTATTCGCGAAAGCAGAATTTGAATGAACTTGAAAAATAATATGAAAAATTACTTTATCTACTCAGCCATTGCTGCTGTCTAAAATTAGCATTTGATATATGCTTAGAGATTTTCAGTCGAACAACGAGTTAAATAAAAAAAAAAATATTTCCGTGAAGTGATTAGGGTCTCTGTTGTGTGCAGGATAACGTAGGATCCCTCCTATCAGCTGCTCCTCCGGGCATGCGCGATGGCTTCAAGAGAACGCCAAGAAGAATCTTTTTTTTTTTTTTTTTTTTCCTTTTTCTCCTTTCCTAGTATCATTGTCTACTTTTTCGAGATTGAAGAACATCGATCTTTTGGGAAATCAGTTCCCACGAATTATCTGGCCCAGACGGAGGGAAAAAAAGAAAGCACTTTTAGTTTTGACAAAGTCAGAGTAAATTGAGAAAGTAATATCAAAAGTTGGTAAAGAAATGTCAAACTAATGTTGCTATCAGTAATTGCAGACGAAAATGGCGACGACACACAAAAATATATAAACATGTCTCTTGGTGTCGATGTATTTGTTTTTGTATTGTTATGGTTTGACATATTTCAATTTTAATATATCTATATATAAGTGCATGTTTGTTCTTGTATGTGATTGTGCATGCGTGTAAGTACTGAGTAGTGACGTGTTTCAAAGTAAGACCTTCTCCAGACAAAAATTAAAATAAACAGTGAAAAGAACGAAAATATACATACCCAGTTATTCCCAAGACAATCATTTGGACAATATGCATATATATATATATATATATATATATATATATATATATATATATATATATATATATATATATCTGAAGTCTCCGATGATTTTGTTGATTTTCAAGGAACCTACATCAGCATAGTTTCACGCTATCAGTTTGTTGACGGATCATTTTAGAGTCTACGTGGTGCTTTTATTTAATTTGGGAAATTCAGATTAGTCGTTGCTAATATACAGTAAATTTTATGGTAATCGGTTTTGTCCAAAATTACGTATGTGCTAGCTTTTTCGTGTGATGAGTATATTACAATATTAGATATTAGCGGTCTTGAGTTTTGCTGTTAGGATATTATTATAATTGTTGCAAGAAGTGCGGATTTTAAGCCCTCTGCCTTAAGGATATAGATCGATGGGGAGAGCCCAATACATACATACATACACACACACACACACACACACACACATATATATATATATATATATATATATATATATATATATATATATATATATATATAGAGAGAGAGAGAGAGAGAGAGAGATAAATATATATGTTCGGCCACGGTGGGCAGCAGTGAGTAGCGACCATCTGTTTCAGCGTGAACACAAACTTCAGGTGACATATCACGGTTAGTAGGTCGACTATATATTCGTATCATCGTGGTTATTAATTTTAATATATTTTACTATTGCCTACATTAAGGAAGGTACATTTTACAGCGCCTTTTTTTATTTCTTCACACTTTCTAAATTAAAAGCAATCTTTCCTCAAATTTCAGACAATTATCACATCTCATAATATATTCAATGATTCTGTTACTAATAAAATATTGCCAGAAAATCGTAAATTCCTTTCGGTACACTCTGTTTATGTTCACTCTGTTCTTTTCAGTCTTGCTGTAAATTGATTAAATGTAATCTTAAAACTGTGGCTCACAATGTTTACATTCTTTTAACCTATTACCTGCTATGAGCCTCATTTGGGGATCTGTTAAAATTAAACTCACTACATGTTATTCCTTGTATTTACATAGAATTTCTTACATACATTGCATTTGCAGAGGTATATTTTACAACACTTAGCCTTTAAAGTTTTTATTATTAGCCGGAAGAAGACACTTTATGTCGTAATTTTACATTTCACGAGTAGAAATATAATGATTATTTTGAAAAGTATTTTTTACTATTTCTTATCAATATTATTTTTTGATGTTTTATACACATATATTTGATGTTCTAGTTAATAGAAAAACAACAATGGTAACTAATGAAATTAAACATCAGGAATAAATAAACTCCTAAAACACATGTCTGGACCATGAATGCACATTAAAAAGATTTGGCAGTTAATGGATTAATCTCAGGCTTTGTGATGTCAAACTTCTTTAGGAATGGCCTCATCTATATTATTTTATATAGTTATTTATATATTTTTACCTTTAAGACCTAACCACATAGTAAGTGAAAAACTGCCGCCTATTCTATCAATTCAAATGCTTTTTCACAGTAATTGAAAACTAAATAATGTAGTTTGTTACATTGCTTATTCTTTAACCAATTGATTTATTGTTTGCAGATGGCCTGCTGATGAATAGACATTTTTTCATCTGCCTGTTCGCATGGCTGATTTCCACATCTGATATTTCCTCGTTCGTAAGTTTTTCGAGAATGATTTAAAAAAAAAAAGAGAATAATGCAATACGCTAATATAATGCTAATATGATAACTGATTTTTTATAATAAATTTTCCAAACATATTGCGGTCCACAATATGAACAATATAAGATATGTAGATCACATAGTGTTGATAGCAATCACAGAGGAGAAACTGCAAGTAACTCTACAAAGTTAGTTCTGGAAAGTAAGAAGAAATGACTAAATAGGAATTACAAGAAGATAACGCATGCTTAGCAACAAAAGGCAAAGTCCAGCATGAAAATTGCAAGTTACAGATAGGGAAATCAAATTTTGTATAACAATTTAAATATATGAAAATTGTTATAACAGATGCAAATGTGGAAGACTGAAATTTGAAGGCCGATTTGGATAGCGGAAGATACCTTCCAAATGCTAAGAAAAGTATTAAGAAACAGAAAAAAATCTTCACAAACAAAGAAAAGACTACGAAACGTATATAGTAATGAATTCTGGACAATATCCTCAGATGATAAAAGAACAAAAAGCAACAGAAATATGGTTATATTGAAGAATGTCGTGAACACCATCGACCAAATATGTGATCAACGCCGAAGTTTTAGAGAAAATGGAAGCAAAAAGTTCAATTATGCTTAATCTCAAGAAGAGGCAGCTGGAGTTCAAAGGCTTCGAGGCCTTGGAAATTTGATAATCACAATATAGGTAGAACCGAGGAAAATGTAAACTCACTAGAGACATTGTGTAAAAAGAAAACTTTATCAAGAGCTACAAAGAATTGAAAATTGTGGAGATCCATAATCACCAACGTTACTGAAGGGACAACGCACATTTCTGAAAAGTGTACCGGGAAACATTATTTACATTATTCGAACTATTGTCCTCATCTTTGTAACCATATTTATCACAACGTTTCGGCCGTTGTACGCTCCGGCCTTCTTCAGGTGGTTGGATGAATATGGCGACAACGATGAGGACAATAGTCCGAATAATGTAAATGATGTACATAATACCTCATTTCAGAAATATAGACAGAATTCAGAAAACATATCTAGTATTATAGAAACGTATATTCCTAAAAAAAGTTAAATTATCTCAAATCCTTCGTTTAGAAAAAACAAAAAACAAATAAAAATGCGGAAAATATGACGTGATTTTCAGCGTTTCATATTTTGAACTTCAGAAGTAAATTTACTGCTTCTTTAGAAATACCAATATCAACCAGGCTTTTAGCTGTTCACTTGTTTAAATCTTACAAGTTTGCATATTACTTCACGGTTATAGTTGGAGTTTTTTTTTTGTTTTCTTGGAGAAGAGAACCAGGTACAGTCTGTGGCAACGACTGGCTCCTGTATGTCGCAGAAAGTTTTGATATGGAAATATAACGGCTGTCGATATAATCTTTGTTTCTCAGAAAATAAAATACAAATATGCAAAATTATCAAAAAGTGGCGACAAATCCTTCAGACTCAGTTTCCCTTTTCACAATATTATTTGCATTTTTGTAGCAGAATATGACTGACCTGAATGGACCTCCAGAGTGATTATCGAAATTCTACTAAAAATGAAATGTTTATTATTGACCTAAAAACATGAAAATCTTATATTATCATATGTCTGTCTTTTTGTCTTACTGGATAGATAGATAGATAGATAGATAGATAGATAGATAGATAGATAGATAGATGCACCCTACACATAATTCCGTTAATATTTACATTTTATTTCATCATTTTCAAATGAAACTTGACCCAGTGCAAATGTCAGTCCTTCGTATGTCCATTTCAAAAAGACTTTCCTTGCAAAGTGACCTGGGATTTTTGATCGGTATTTAAATCAGAAGAGTTTCCGGGCCACTCTATAGTACTTTGATTTTCTCCCTGGTAACACTTGCCAGTGTGTTAGTGCAGCGTTACAATATTCGTATGATTCCTTGGAGTAACGTCCATCGCAAACAATGGCCATAGGACAACTAATCAACAGTTGAGACAATAGTGTCTGTGCATGATGAAAATCTGACGCAATCACGGATGACGCAAAATTTTTCAAGGCCAAACAAATTTCATCATACTCCCTGAAAATAATTTCATATTACAGCACACCACTACAAATGACCTAATCTGAGGAAAAAAATAGACATCGATTACACCCTGTCACTTCAATAGGGCTAAAACTGACGGGATGATGAAAAAAGGAAGCTAAAATGACAGTTTTTAGTTAATTTGCAAAAGGGTGTAAATAGATAGATAGATAGATAGATAGATAGATAGATAGATAGATAGATAGAAAATAGATAGATAGATATATCGACAGAAAATAGAAAATAGATAGATAGATAGATAGATAGATAGATAGATAGATAGATAGATAGAAAATAGATAGATAGATAGATAGATCGACGGAAAATAGAAAATAGATAGATAGATAGATAGATAGATAGATAGATAGAAAATAGATAGATAGATCGACGGAAAATAGATAGATAGATAGATAGATAGATAGATAGATAGATAGATAGATAGATAGATAGATAGATAGATAGATAGATAGATAAAAAATAGATAGATAGATAGATCGACGGAAAATAGAAAATAGATAGATAGATAGATAGATAGATAGATAGATAGATAGATAGATAGATAAAAAATAGATAGATAGATAGATCGACGGAAAATAGAAAATAGATAGATAGATAGATAGATAGATAGATAGATAGATAGAAAATATAATAAGAAAGACAGAATAAGATAATAATGTATATTTATATTATTATATACAGATTAAAAGAGATAGTGTTAGAGAGAAAGAGAAAGAAAAAATATTCAAGAGAGAATAAGGCTGATATGAATAGGTAACATGTATATTGCATGAAATCTGTATTTTTTTAGAGACTCGGAAAGAATACGATTCATAGTTAAGAACAGAAATATACGCAAGCGCGCGCGCACACACACACACGAGTGATAGTTCGGACAGAGTGAGCTACAGAGTGAGCTACAGAGTGAGCTACAGAGTGCTTAAGACAAAGTTGAAACGCAAATCTTCATAGGGTTGCCTATTTTGAAATTCAGCCTAGAAATATTTAACCTTGTGTGAGACAGATAGGCGACATTAAACGTGTCTTCTGTCCAAGACTTTGGATAAAATAGAACACTGACAAAGATTTAGTGGTGTGTGTATATATATATATATATATATATATATATATATATATATATATATATATATATATATATATTTAAAGATATTATTGTAGGTACAAAATTTAATGATCGAAATAAAAGTATAAAATTTAATATTACAAGACATATTAAAACAATATTAAATAATAAAAAAAAACAACAACAAGGGGGGGGAAGCAACCGGTTTCGCTCCCGCTCGTCAGGCTTCCACGGGAGATTCAATATTAAAACAGAGAAATGTACAATGTGAAAAGGTGGAAAAAAAAAATTACACACATATATATATATATATATATATATATATGTTTGTATATGCAAGAAGGAACTAGATGCAGATGACAGCGAGTCCCAACAAACACTCACGTTTTTTTGCACAAAGAAGGCTTGCGGGACCCGATGTAAAGTGCCTCCAGAACCTTCAGGTGAAATACAGAGTGTGACCGGGCCAACACGGTGAACCAGTATATATATATATATATATCGTCATCTACAGAGTGACTGTTTCGCTGTATCACAGCTCGTAAATATAAATCGAAACCCGCCTGAATTGACGTCACCCTGATATTACACCCTGAAGTCGTTGGCGTGCGGCAGAGATGAAAGCGAATTTTAGCCTATTTATCTTAGATAAACACACAGTGATTGGGTGAACCCGATTCGCTCTACCAAAGTATAGAGCATTGTTAGTAGTAATAGTCACTGTTTACAAACACACTTCCTCCTCAGATATCTCGAGGTAAATTTTTCAAGAGCATATATATTGTCATCCACAGCCAGACTGTTTCGCTATATCACAGCTCATCGATGTATGCATGCTCATGTAAAAAAAAACTTTTTTTCGGTTGAGCTCACGGGGAGAAAACTGAATTTGTAAACAATGAATATTACTGCAACTGATGCAAGACACTTCGTTAAGACGAATAGAGTTCTCCAGTCAGTGGCGTATTTATTTAAAAAAATAAATATGTCAAAATTCAACTTCATCCTTGTCATGCACCAATGGACGGGCTGTGGATGGCAATACATATGTATGTCTGTATGTGTGTATTTATATATACATACTGAATATATATATATATATATATATATATATATATATATATATATATATATATATATATATATTAATCATTTCACCTCATGCAAGGCAGAAATTCTACTAGTTCGCAGGAGATTGCAGAGAATGAAAATGAGAGAAAAGACTGTGTATATTGAGTATTGAGGAAAGGATATAAATAGACTTCAAGAAAAAGGGAAGATGGCGATTGACGTTGCATTTAAATCTTTGAAAATAGTGATTTTTTTGGAAGCAAGTAAACGGAAGTGTGTTCCACCGTCGAGGAATATAAGAATGGAGTAGATATGGCGTTTACATTTAAATATTTCAACAGTAAAATGTTTGAACCTAGATGCCAATCTAATAGCGCGCTTAAATTAGTGTAGTCGGGGCACCAAGAAGAAAAACTCGTCAGGACAGTTGCCATGAAAATGTTTGTCCCGTCGGTGAGAAAGTGACTGAAGCCGAAATGCCAAGTCAGGAGAGATTACATTGCAGTTCATTATTTAATATTTGTCAAGAATCTCGAGATAAAAAAACTAGAGCACCAGTCCAGAGATGGAGATAGTATCCAATGCATGGATGAATAGTAGATTTGTAAATGTGTAAGATGAACTCTGACGAGAAAAAAAAAAACTTCTGTCACGACATAGTGCTCCAAAATTCATTGCCATAGATGCATCTATTGATTAAATATATATCCCAAGCAGACATCCCAATCCGATTCATAACAGAAAAAAAACACCCCACAAATTAAGCAAAATGTCTCATATACATATATATATATATATATTGTTATATACGTGTGTGTGTGTGTACGACGGCGCGTAAGTGTGTACAAGGAAATGTATGTATATGCATATTACTGTGTACAGGTAAACATTTATAAGTAGGTAGCTAGAACAAGCAAAGAGGCGGACATACATTTTCTTAAAACTGGACATTGGGAGGTGATAATCTAAGGTAATTTACTTTGATTTATGTTCCTCACTTATCTTCAGAGGCCCCAAGGAATTTGTTTTGCGCACAATTTTGCTAGATTTCAACCAACCACCCAAACCCCACAGTTCATATATATATATATATATATATATATATATATGTATATATTAAGAAATGGACAAGGTCCGACAATTTATTTATTAAAGACATTTTTATGTTTAACGTTGTTATTTATAGATACAAGTATTTAAGCAAATGCTCTGTTTATGATAAACAGTATTAAATAACATTTACCAGCCTGAATGTCCGAGAAATCTTCATAGAAAATATTCGTTCTTTGACAGGATTCGAACCTGCATCCTATACGGAACCGTCATTTACGCTGACGTGCCTAAACTCTGGGCCACAAAGAACCTTTCGGTAGACAAGGTCGAATTTACTGCTTATAAATTTCAATCTTCCATGAATCTCGTACATTCATAACTGCTCTGGCGTATCAAATGTAAACAAATGACGTCATATATTAAGAAATGGACAAGGTCCGACAATTTATTTATTAAGGGCATTTTTATGTTTAACGTTGTTATTTATGAATTATGAATTTATTTATGAATTTATTAATTTATTTATGAATGTTAGTTATGAATGTACGATATGCATGAGACATTCTCTGTTTGTGTCTCATATCGAGAATATTTAACATTGAACATGAGGAAAAATTAATTATTTTTAATAATATGTGGAAATCTCCACTTTTACCTGAAGATGGTCGCGAGACCAGAAACACGTGTCGTAAAATTATGTAAAACAAAGCATAATATTTTTTCTAAATAAATCCACATTACAACCAAAAACGTTTGCGGCACCTTTCTTCTCTTCTTTTTTTAATATACATACTTTTCTCTCGTTGGAACCACTACAACCTCTTTCTCTTTATATTATATATATATATATATATATATATATATATATATATATATATATATATATATATATATGTGTGTGTGTGTGTGTGTGTGTGTGTGTGTGTGTGTGTGTGTGTAAGGACGTTGTTGGATTTTAAATCAGCCAAGTTGATCTCTGTTTTTACTCGTATATTGTGCTATCAATGCTTTTTGCGATGAAAGGTAATATTATGTATGATTCTGCTCTTAAATTATTCTCTTGAATTGAGAGAATTGTCATCTGTCGCTGCACTTTCTTCTTAGTCAATCCTTCACTCTCCTGATCAGACGGTTATTTATTAAGTTGAATGTGTGGTCAGATTTATTATTCTGAGCTATCAGTGCCTTTAAAATATTTTTATGATGAATAAATCTACGATCTTCATATAGGCTTTTTTTTACGTTTCCGGATGTTTCGTTGATGTACATATTGTAGAATCTATTGTGTATATTCCTATATTTGTCCTATTCTTTTTGCTATGAAGTTTTGTTAAATATATGCATATATCCAATGTGTGAATTGGCATTCGTGTATTCAATAATGTGAAAATAGTGCACAGTATATAGATGATATTCCTTTTATATATATATATATATATATATATATATATATATATATATATATATATATATATATATATATATATTTATACATACATGCATGTGTGTGTGTGTGTGTGTGTGTGTGTGTGTGTGTGTATCTATTGGTGCGTCTTTGATAGTGGATACCTGTTTATAAATGTGTGACACCCAATCTTTAAAACAATCTTTAAATCGAAAATAGAACAAATCAATCTCTAGTCTGGATCAGATGATTATAGGATGCACTTTCTTCTAGAAGAATGTAAGAAGGCACATTTTAATTACGTCTATATGCATGAGGTTAGTTTATTCCGTTATGCTACTATTGCACATCTGGGGTACAATTAATTGTTGCTGGACAGAAAAAAAAGAGAAAAAAAAAACAACATGGAGTTTGAATTGAACTATACAAATCACTAGATATTGTAACAGACAATACCGTACTCCAGTCAAAACACTGATGGCGGCGACATTTTTGTTCATAGGAATAAAAACCGTGTGAAATGAGTTTATGTCTCGGGGATAGTGAAATTCTCTATAGGATTGAATAACATTTGTATATTACAAAAAAAAAAAAGAAAAAAAATTCCAGTAAACTCTACATTAATTCGTATATTCTTTCCACTAGGAACAATTTAAAACTCTACTTCTCGTTTGTAACAGAAGAGGAAAATAATGGAGAACTCTTTTTGTTACTCTCATGGTTACTCCATCCTTTGAAACATCGTACCACATGGCACAGCAGAAATAATATATTGAAAAAAGATTATTGAATTCATCATCTCAGGTTCACGGATTAGGCAGTTTGTGACATGTGTTAGAGTGTCCAGCTCCTACTCAGGTCACAGATTACTTGTAACTGAACTAAAAACACCAGTCAACAAATGAGGTCAATTCCACACAGATAAGTTAACGAAATCTCCAATGTAGCAAGCCCTTAAAAATGAAAGGGCGCTGTTAGAATTTATTAATAAATTAGTGGCCAAATTCTTCTCAGTAATCTATTTAAAAACATAGAGGTAACTAATAAGGTTATTAGATCTTAGCTATTTTCAAGGAAGAATGTACACCTAGGTGGAAGAAAAACTTCAGTTGAAAAAAAAAAAAAAAAAAAAAAAAAAAAAACTGATACAAGAAAGAAACAAACAGAAGAGGAAAAATGAAAGACAACAAATACCAAACAATTAATAAAGAAAAAAACAAGAATCTAATTAATTTTTGAGAAACGAGTATCTCCGGAAAATTGGTAGTTCAACAGCATAGAAAATGTATTAAAATGTGAAGAAATGTGAGAAACACATTAATATCAAACAATCAAAAGGAATGTCCTAGTCTCCAGAAACACTTTGAATTGCATTGCAACCATGACCAGACTAAACTACCGACAGAAATACATATAAAATCACGAACTATTACAATACCTTCCCCAAACATAAAAATTAATGAATCTGTTGATGAGGATATTAAGAAAGCTATTACAAAACTAAGGAATCGCTCAACATTGAAAATGATTCCTTTGAATAGCTTAGTTTCTCACTGAAACAAAAGAAAAAAAAAGTTGCTCTATTTGATGAAGAGGGTGTGGGATCACAAATGCTTCCCCACACCCGAAAAATGAGATATATCACACATTAATGCATTATGGAAGCACAAAATAACCCTCAAGGCTCTCACTCATACAGAGATATATCCCCTGGATTCACCATGAGTATTAATGATCA
>CAHIKZ030000147.1:1085000-1092500 GCA_903632075.3 Acanthosepion pharaonis
ACATCTGATTTTAACAGATACATTGACAAAAATTACACAAAACATATCTTCAAATACTAACGATTAAACTTATTCACTAAAATCTTCATGAGCTCCAACCAGACGACATGCAATCTCCCGCATATCTTCTGGACGTTCTCCTTTGAGTTCGTGAATGTTGCAATTATCCTAGCATTCAGTTCATATTTAGTCTTAGATGGAGATTTGTTGTTATCTCGCTCAACTGCTGTAGTCCTCACCAACAAATTGGTGACTTCTTTCCGGAGTGAATTTTCCGAGCTACATTACCATCGTAATCACCATTAGACTCATCCAACACTCCGCATATCCTCTGCACTATCCTCAGGTTAACGCCCAAACACTGTGAATGCCAAGCCTTACTTACACACACACGCAGACACACAAGCTTATACACACACAAATGGTTAAGGGAATATAGCGTTGAAACCCCAATTCGGATACATTTACGGAAGTTATTCAATGTCGTACTTAGTAACTGGATAGCCGCCTCGAAATAACTGATGATACATGCTGATATTCGCATGTGGTGTAATGGATAATATATCGGAGTTGTTAATCGGATAACCGAATTAAAATTTCAGTTGGGTTTGTTAGAATTACTTACACATAGATACCCTTAGGAAAGATGTAAATCCAGCTTTTCTTCACCCAACAGGCATGTGTTAATTTGGAAACATTATGTTCTGATGTTTTTTTTGACAACAGATAAGCTGCAATGTGTTGATAAACCTGAGGAAACAGCCTCAATCATATATATATATATATATATATATATATATATATATATATATATATATATATATATATATATATTATGGTTTATTCAAACTTAATTTCAATATAAGCAAAATAAATAGAAAAACATATGTATTTTTTTCTTTTTTTCTCAGTAATTTTATAATTTGAAACTCAGTATAGAATAAATTGAAATTTTAAAATGGGTAATTTTTAACTTTAATATCAAATTTTATCGTATAATTTAATATGTATTAGTTAGAATAAATTGTATTTTAGTCTAACCCCAACATTAAAGCATTAAATAATTATTATAACCTTAGTTGGTTGTCAAGTTTTTTGAATTCTCGTATAATTTTATTTTGATTGGTCAATCAGGCTTATGTAACAGCGTTTCCCTTTAACGGTGGGAGTGTTTGATTGATTTGAACTATTTTTAAACCTTTTATTCTAAATTCAACACCATCACTTGATAAGACACCAGAACTGTTGAAACAAAATGGCTATTTTTATCGTGATTTTATAACATATTTACGTTATAATTTTCGAATAAATAATTACACACACACACACACACACACACACACACACACACACACGGAATTTGTCGACTGCTGTACATTAATGCTAAAAGTTCTCCACTGGGAATTGAGCACTCTTGTAGCCGGTAATACTTATGTTTCGTATATAATGCGTTAAAAACTTCCTGTCTCCTTTCGATCCCTGCTTAAAGCAATCGCATGTCTAGGTCCAAAGATAAGATGAGCTGTGATACAGGGAAACACTCTAGCTGTACATCACTATATACATATGTGTGTGTGTGTTTGTGTGTGTGCGTGCTTTTGTGTGTGTATATATGAATGTGTGTGATTGTGAGAAAGAGAGGGAGAGTCTGTGTATTTTTACTATTTACATTGCTCGGACGGTTGTCTTCATCATTATTGTTATATTCGTGACGTTTTGGCCTTTCGACTCTCCGGCTTTCTTCGTGTGAAGACGTTGAAATTTAGAACCGAACCATTTATTTAGTTTACGTGGTGTATTGTTCTAATTCCACGTGCCATATTTTTTTTCTGAATGTCTCAGTATCGATTAATTCTATTTACTGAAGGAATTCCCAAAGTTTTCGATAACTTTTGCTCTTGCCAGACACTGAACTCACAATTCTTTGCATAAATTCACTAGATAAATTCAACCAATGCTTTTATCGGTTGGTTCACAGAGGGTTCTGCTTGAAATTTCACCGAATATCACCTGAGGAAAGCCGAAGCGCACAACGGCCAAAACCTGGTGAATATGACAATGAAGATGAGGAAAGGAGCCCGAACAAAGTAAATAATATAAATATTAAAAAAAACTCTCATATATGTATATATATATATATATATATATATATATATATATATATATATATATATATATACTCTGATTAATTTTTCGATTATCGTGTCGCATCGTCAGGAGTGTGTAGTAATTGGTGTATTACGTAAACAATAATAACAGCATATAGTGAAATGTGATACTCAATCGAATTGTCTTTTGCTCTAAAATTTTTTAAAGACTTTCTAAACTTTCCCCGAATTATACATGTTTTAATGTTTTAATAGTGAACAGTATATAGATGATATTACGTTTGTCTATATTTCTGAGATGAGGTATTATGTATAGTATTTACATTAGTCGGACTATAGTCCTCATCTTTGTCGCCATATTGTCACAACGTTTCGGCCGTTGTACGTTCCGGCCTTCTTCAGGTGGTTGAAATTTCGAACTGAACCCTTTATTTCGATCGCTGGGGAAGACTGTTCTAATTCCACGTGCCATGTTTGATGGATGTCAGTTATCAGTTATCTCCTGCTAATTTTCCCTCTGAAAGTTATCCACTGCCTTAACCAGGAAGTGAACTCACCTTCTTTGGGTCTGTCACTGGATCTAACCAACGACTTTATCCACTCTGCCATGTGTCCAGAGGGAAAATTAGCAGGAGATAACTGATAACTGACATCCATCAAACATGGCACGTGGAATTAGAACATACCCCAGCGATCGAAATAAAGGGTTCAGTTCGAAATTCCAACCACCTGAAGAAGGTTGAGCCATAACGGCCGAAACGTTGTGACAAATATGGCGACAAAGATGAGGACAATAGTCCGACTAATGTAAATACTGTATGATACATGTGTTTTATATATATATATATATATATATATATATATATATATATATATATATATATATATGAAACATATAGTATCTTATGTTCTGTTAGTAATCAAACTGGCTTGGGTTCATACATATATTAGAACAGTTGCTTGCGCCATGTTTGGTTCTTCCTTGCATATATTCGGAAATATGGAGACAATTTCCGAGGGTATGTTTGTTGAATAAGGTGTATATGTAACTCATTAATATCAAACTGTTGTCACCTGATTAATCCACCCGAGAAAATCCAACGGTAATATCGACGCATTATCCATCAAGACAGATAGACATACCTTCGCCGAAGAGAATACGTGCGAAGTGTTTCCGTTTCGTTGAATCAGCTGAAACCTATCAGGGAAACACAACGATATGTTAAGAAATGATTCAGTACGTTTGATAACAATAATTTTATCTACTGTTTAAGTTATTTGCTTATTTACAAACAAGATAGATTTGTCTTCAGACAATTATTTGAAAGGTGATGTACATCAACTATTTCGTATAATGTTTATCATACTAAAATACCTAAACAATGGAACACTCTCTCTATATATAAATAGTACTCATTCCGTCTATCTCTGTCTTTCTTACCTCTCTCAATCCCTTGTCTCTCTCACACTTTTTTCTCTGTCTCTCACATTATATATATATTATATATATATATATATATATATATATATATATATATATATATATATATATATTATTATTATAAAACGCAGGTTGTGTGTGTGTGTGTGTGTGTGTGTGTGTGTGTAACGTTTATATGTTGGATCGAATTTCCTACATTTTTAGCCGATTTCAACAAAACTTCACAGGACTACATAAAATTACCTTGTGGTGGTTCTAACGGGACCGAAAATGGTAAAAAATACAGTTGTTTTTTTAATAAAATCAATTTGAAAACACGATTAAGACACACCGTGAGAATGAAAGGGGGATAACTAACCCACGAAAATGTAAACAAATGAGCATAGCATGATGAAAAAGACGCCGAACTTGACGAAAACAAAATTTTATCGTCTAATGTTCATATTATTATTAAAGAGGAAAGATCAAAGTATTTTGGGGGTATTTTTTTACAGTTTTTTACATTTTTTAATCGTTCCTAGCACATTTGAAATTTTCGATAAAAATATTGTTTTTTTTTTTGGTCAAAAAAAGGGCAGATAATCATTTTCAATCATTTTTTTCGATTTGATAAAAAAGATTAAAATCTTACTTTGATATTCTTTTAAAAGTCAATTATCATTTTTTCAAAACTGATTTTAATAAAAACAGATATTATACTGTTTATTTAAAATATTTTGAACCAAGCTTAACTTAGCTTCTGCGCCGAAAAAATGTAATTTGAAAATAAAACAAAGCAGGTCATAACCTTTCGCGTCGCTTGACGATTGACGAAAGGCACATTCATGACGTTTAGATAAATTACGGGAGGAGAATTCTTTCTACGCATGGAAGGAAGTGAAATTATTTAAGTGAACAAATTATTTACCTTGTTACTTTTAAGGAAAACTTTCAGCGCTCTAATTTTTATTTTTATTTTTTATTTTGTACTTAGCTTTCATTTTACGTTTACGATGCTTTATGGAAAATATAAAGAAATTAAAAAAATAAGACTGTTAATAGTGATTAAATTTCATAAGAAAAAGGTATCTAATTTATTTAGTTACCTTTCTTATGAAATTTTATCAGAAAATAATACATAAAATACTATAATTTTATGTACATTTATTACATTTTACTGTGTTATTTGTATTTCCATTCATTTTATTATTCATTTTGATATTTCATTTATGGAAAAATGTCATGACTGAGATTAATATAAAAAATAAGATCATATAAATTAAAGTTTAGCGGTAGTTAAATTTCATAAGATGATACTGTTACTTGTAGGTACCCTTCTCAGTTGAAATTAAAAACTCAAATTAACTTCTCCATACGTGTTTCGCAAAAGTAAAGGGCTTAACAGCGGAGAACAATGCTGAACCCAAATAATGCAACTAAATTGTATTCTGGTTGGTCTTCCGTACTTGATAATTACTGTCCGGCTATAAACACAAAAATTACATTTCTTAATTACCATGGCTAATCTGATTGGTCCAAATTATACAATTTTCAAGCGCTAGACAATGACAATCTCACACGGACATTTTGAAAGGTTGATGTTGCTTTTAACTAATGTTAAAACATTTTTTCAAAATTCAATTTAAACATTTTTTAAAAATCTTTTTAACATTAAAGAAATAAGAAATAATTGTATTAAAAAATCAATTTTCATTGAAAAAAATTTTTGCTTTGAGAAAATATTGTCCATATTCATAAAAACAAATTAAAACAAATAAAAGCATTTGAAACTAAATAATATTTTTGTTTTATTGAGTTTTGTATGTTACAATTCACAGCTGATTTTCAGGTACGTTGGCCAAAAAAAAAAAAACCAAAAAAAACATGATTTGCATTCTTCAAAGCCTTGCGCTTTTAACTATTGTAATCACTAAAACCGATGGTCTCGAATTTCTAGAATTTTTCATAAAATTAGTTATGGGGGTGTTAATAAATATAAAAAAAAAATATTTCTGCCATGACTTTAATAAAAAAAAAACATATTTATAATAATAGTTTCTGAAAGTTTCATTAACATCTGACAATTATTTTTATTTTTGCAAGATTTTCCAAATTAATGTGTGTAAATACAAAAAACGCGCTAAAAAATTATCTATGTTATTTACTACCCTTGTTGCGACAAAGAGAAACAAGGTTTTTTTAAATCAAAATTTAGAATATTCTATAAATATGGAAAAATTTAAAAAAATAATTAAAAAAAATTTAGTCTATCCTCTTCATAAAAAACATAAGCATTTTGACGATAAAATTTTGTTTTCATAAACTTTGGCGTCTTTTTCATCAGACTAAGCTCTATGCTTTAGTGATTCCGTGGAGTGACTTAGGTTAAAAAACCCAGGTTTTTTATGTGTGTGTGTGTTCCTTTATATATGGGATCGGATTTCTTACATTTTTCAGCCGATAAAACAAACAACCACTTTTTTTCGACAGGAAGTATTTCTTATTATCTTGCACACTTTTTTCTTTATTTACATTCAGAATGCTTTAAAAAATCCATTTACAAGACAATTGTTTATAATAAAATTCTATTCAATTGTCAATTTATTTTTTCAGTCTTTATGATGGTCGATACTTGATCTATCTCTTACTGTTACAACCCCGGGCAACGCTGGGCTCTACTGCTAGTATATATATATATATATATATATATATATATATATATATATATATATATATATATAATTCGAGGCCAATTGTTTTACATCAATGTGTAATGCACATATCTAACGCATTTATAATATGTACTATCTTAGTGGGTAAATGACTATATCTATCTATCTATCTATATATATATATATATATATATATATATATATATATATATATATATATATATATATATATATATTGCTCGGAATAAAATGTCGTAGGATTTGTAAAGGAATTTCATAAGGAATATATTTCTATATAGATACATTGGAGTACAAAATATACTATTTTGTCCGAAAAAAATCACCATCTTTCATGTAGCTTCATTATTCCATGTTACTATAATTTGGTTTCTTTTTTGTCTCAGATTTATTTCGAATAAACTGAAGTGCTTCCCGGTAAATTCAGAGTGAACGAAACAAACAGGTAATTCGAAAATGCAATGTAATATTTTCAACGCGAGTAGTATATAATCTCAGCCTATTTGTACCAATTTCTTTCATGTCCACAAATATACAAAAGATCAGATGTTCTCCTCACTGAATTCGGTAAATATCTTGCTAAAATATTGGGAGGGTTTAATTAAGTGCAGCCTTTTATTGGTTCTATTTTGAAGGGTGCTGTCTGAATTTGACACCGAATTATGGAAAAAGAGATTGTATCATTGAATGCACTCCCAATCTAACAGGAAACACTGCCTCAACTTCTTTGCATGGAATTTGAGATGCTTAATTGTGAACTTTTTCCTTTGAAACGGGATATTTCTTCTCTCAACATTGTTGTAAAGAATCTATTTTGTATTGCCTGTAATCAGTCTTTGGAAGACTATGTCCTTTTCGTGCGTATGAAAGAGAATCGTAGACCGAAATGCCATCCATTAAATATTTTATCTACTAAATTTCGAGGTAGCAAAAATCGTAGATATTTACGTAAACAAATCCTTTCATACAAATTGATGAGTGAATTTCTATACGTGAGTACGGAAAATGTTTTACAAACGTCAATAGGATATATGTATTATATCAATGCACTTTCGCATGTCGCATGAGTTGGTAAATTCATTTCAACAACGTTTCTTTTGGGCCACCATGAACGCTTGAGGTTTTGACACTTCGAAATGGTAATGTCTAATTTTGTACCTATCAAACACCTGAGAATCTACACTCTCAAACATGACAGCCTCTTTAAAAACGAGACAACTTCGTTGCTATTTCTACAGCGTGTCTTCATTTTCTGAAATAAAAACAAAAAAACACATGAGGA
>CAHIKZ030000147.1:1102500-1197500 GCA_903632075.3 Acanthosepion pharaonis
CAATTAAATGTGCATCGAAATATGAATTTGTAAAGGTGACATTCCAAATAATGAACACAGATACAAAAGTATCTATTTTAATTAATTATTTAAAAAAAAATGTATGTTTTATTTCACGCTACCTGTATATTTTAATGATGTATGTGTGTTCTGGAATATTTCAATATGTCAATTTGTAATAATCATTTGCTTTTTACTAAATATGTATCCGTTTATTACGTAAACGGGAATTTGTCAAGTGTTAAAAGCCATCAGTGATGATACAAATATTGAGAAATATGTGAAGAAATAGGATGCCAAATTCCCATGTATACGCATAGAACGCAGAAAGTCTGTGAGTTCTGCAACGAACGTTCTAATATTGATTGTACTGATGACCTAATTTTGATCAATATACGAATAAACGCCAAAAGGATTCCTGAACTGTTGATATATCAAGAAAAAATATTGAGCTTATAATTGATGAAATGTTGTTCAGGAAGATGTCATTCAATTGGTAGCCAAAATATTTGAATATCACGTATAAACGTTATCGTAAAGGCATTTACAAATAAAATTTGCTAATAATTTGTACCATAATTTTATGTTAATCGAAAATGATAGTTCGATAGGCAGATAGATCTCGTATGTTTTCATTTTAAATAAAATATTTTTTGTTAATTTTCAAATCTAATTATTGTGTTTTTAAATTATTTCAACGCAGTTCAAAATTATTTTGAATATACATCTGCTGAAATTATTAGGCAATATACGTTCACTGGAACTGTTTTTATGTCGGCTTGCAATTCAAATGCTGAGTAGGCACATATTATATTTTTCTTATTGAGACAAACCGAATGTTAGAAAGCCGGTATGGTATTAAGAATTTTATTGAAGTTTCTTGAGTAACTTCATCTCATAAGTTGTTTATTCAAACATTTTGTTTCTTAGCGAAGTGTCTGCAGAGATTTAAAGAATCAGGCTAACATAAAATCGTGAACAGAAGACTCGCAATTACAGAAATACAGCGAGTTCAAATATGAAACCCAGAGTAGTATGTCAAATCCTACCACTCAGAAAATGTCTCTATTTTATTTTTGATCAAAATATTTTCTTTAACAGGATGGATGCTGTTTTAAGTGAGCAATGAGGTCAGCGGCGACAGTTTTTTTTTTTGGTTTAAACAAAATCTTTAGCCATGTGCGTTGTGTCTTCGCGAGACTATTTATATATGCGGGTTGATGATGTATTATGGCAGGTCTGTTATATTTTTTTAATGTTTATTAGACAAATATAACATGCCTAGTGCTAACGGTTATGGGCGGTAACGGTTATGTTTCAAATCATTATTAGAGATTATTGAATAGATATGTGAATCCGGATGTAGTTTTTTCACTATCTTACAATGTTTATTATAAGGTTTTAGACATTATTTATTATCGATTACTTATTTTTGTTGATTGTCATTATTATTTTAACATCTGTTTATGCATATATTCGAAGGTATTCTAGTTAGTTTGCTTGCTTATTTATTGAATTTGAATATTTTATTACGTTGTATCCGCTGATATTGGGCACTTCAACCCATAATTACTGCATATATTAAATCCATATTTTTAACACACGCACGCACACACACACACACACTGATATATATATATATATATATATATATATATATATATATATATATATATATATATATATATATCATTGGCAGACAGTAATTTTTCGCTGTATCACAGCTCCTCAGCGCGTGTAGACATCTGAATGATTCGAACCGAACGATCTTGGTTTCTACCACTGGACTCTCATCATTCGACAGTGTAAAACAGCCAATTCTAGCGTATTGTTTTTTAAGAATGTAAACAAACGTTAGACAAACGCCTCCATTTCATTTTTTATGGAAAATCATTGCATAAACGCAGGTGGCTATATATATATATATATATATATATATATATATATATATATATATATATATATATATATATATATATATATATATGTGTGTGTGTGTGTGTGTGTGTGTGTGTGTTCTACGAGGAACAGGTAACAGGTAACCAATCAAAAACCAGCGTATAAAAAGGTTTAAAGTTAATCTGAACGATAACTTGAAAGCATTGAACATGGATATGCAAAATTAGGAAGATGATATATGTCTCACTCATACTCAGACCAATCATGATTTCCGTAGAGGCACTCATTCTAATTTTACAATATGAAATGTTTGAAATGCGTTGTGCATGTGTAAATACTATTGCGGTGGGAAGGTTATGCAAAGTTTCCGAAAGGTTATTTTATCAACCCAAATATTCCATACCGGTGGTAGATGCAACAATGCTTGGAGGTCCTCCTCTGGACTGATGACGTGCATGGTGGTAAAAGGAGATTTGTAGAGCAGACTGATCCAATGAAGTTTAGACACTTTATCTCTCATATATACCTGATATATGTGAATTTGAATGCTGATCTCAAAAGCCATCTTAAGGGTTGTGGATGCCGAAATAAGACAATCTAACACAAATGATAGAAAAGGAGAGGGGCGGTTCTGAGTAAAATGAACCAATCACTATATATACATATGTCTGTGCGTGTGTAACCCCGTGTGAATTGCAATGGTGCTGTATAAAGTGGAGAAATGCCTCTTTTGATATGTTTACATGCAACGGATATTAGACATTTAGATAAAATTTTCAAAGATTTCTGCTATCCTGATCGGGGCATCAAAATCTGAGACGGAAACTATAATGCAATCTAAGATATTGTTCATTCTTCTGAAGGAATTTAGTGCCGGTAGGTCTCATTGCCTAAGAGATACACACATAGAAGTTGCCACAGTGTCAGAATGACCATGTTTGATTAAGTGAAGGTAGATTTCAGAAAACTGTTACGCATATTTGATACAGCGCGTACATGTTAGATATTATCAACAGTGGTCACTTAAAGATTTCATAAAACAGCATATCACATTATGTACTGCTACTTTTTAGAGATACTCTCTCAGGTTCACCGCAGTTTATATGCAACGGTTGGATATAACACAGTGCTACCAACAAAGACTAGAACATATACGTCCCCGGGTGTCTCAACATGGAAAGATGGAAAACTTTAACTTGCAACTGAACTAAAAGCATGAATGACTCGACTCAATCGAAATTTCCATTGATAACATAAGACCATCACCCAGATCACCTGTGTTAATGCGAGTGGATAACATGGGGGCACTGAAAGGTATTCTAAAGTGTACGTAAAGATGATGCTCGTTTGTTGTAAGTAGTTGCTATGTAACTGACCTCTGCATATTAATGGGTATGTTCCAATCCTCATAAATACGTTGGACACTATTGTAGGTTGGGATAATATGCTAAGTGTGTCACCACTTGCAGTGGTTTACCTACTTCACGCCGCTGGCGAGTATTGTATTTTGATGATGTTATAACGATTACGATTTCAATTTCAAGCACCGTTTTGATTATTCTTCACACAGTAAATTTTCCTAGGTTGAAACAGAAGTAAATCATGGAAAGGACACTTTCTAGAATGTACTCGGCCACGGCACATAGGCTTATCAAATGCCATAATATTCAACTACTTGCACGTTTTATATTTTTGTAGAAAAGTTTGATCAGTAACTTATATTTCTAAATCTTGACCACTCATTCCAACAGTTTCATGTAAGCAGTGACATTGAGCGTAATGCCCAGCTGTATATGGATGAATCGAAATGTTTTCCTATTAATACTCTGTGGAGGGAAAAGAAAACAATTTCTCTTGGCCTTTTTTATTATGGGAGCCAAATTATCTTATTTATTCGATGGGATTGAGGAAAACATTTTTCAACATACTATATATATATATATATATATATATATATATATATATATATATATATACTAATGACAGAACAAGTTACTCTTGTCTCGATAGTATGTTTTACCAGTTTGATAAGGTCAAATTGGACGTTAAACCAGAAGATGAATTACATTATGTTGTTAATTGCTATAATGTTTGGTATATTAACATTAACGCCTCTAAAAAGAAACTTCTTTATTAATCATTTCAGGGATTCCTTTCTTCCGTGGATCAGCACGGTTAATGTTAACCTCCAGGGAAGTGACACGTCGTGAATTCTTCGGCTAAATTTCTCAACTGATATGAAGTGGAAAGATTATATCGTATTAAATGATTTGTCTGCTGATAAGAAGGTTAGAAAATTATTTCTCTTTATAATTGATCTTACATACTTATAAGACTACCTTCCGTCCGTGATTTGAATATTGTTGCCACATATGGTCCGATGCTACTGCTCTTTATCAAGAGATTCTTAATAAAACCCGAAGAAGTATCAGCAGTATGAATCTCAATTCTTTTTATGGGACTTCTTCAGAATATTCCCTGTACTATAGTAAAATTTGTATGTTTTGTATGAAATCTCATGGAAGCACTACTTTCACATTTAATTTTAAATTACTCTATATTTATAGATTCATGATAAACTCCAAAATAAGATTCAGCAATAGTATTGTGCGGATAGTACCTAGCTTTTATAAATTGAAGTACAGTGCTCGATTGGTTGGCAAGGTTTATTCAATTAAGAAATCAACTGACTTAATCTAAACGTAAATTCTATCCTAAGAGCTTCCTCTTTCGTACGTCTCGCTTGTGGAACTCTCTCCGACTCCATGTTTTCCAGACAAATTTCATCTTCAGAAATTTAAACGCAATGTCAATCGTTATCTACTTCCTTCTTCATTACTTTTTTTTCAATTATTTTTGCTCCTTAAAAATGTTTCTCTTTTAACTTATTCTTTCATACCAAGAAACGACTTTTGTCTTAGTGACATTACTGCGTTGCATGGGGTGAAATGATACAAAAAGTAATGCTTAATCATAAATAGTAGAACTCAATTAAGTTCTGAGTAAAATTTGATATGATATCAAATTTTATATAATGTTTCAAAGAGAGGAATTTTGCGTGCAGAAACTCCTTCTGTTATATTCGTGCGGTATTCCGAACCTTTAATACATACTGGCAAATAGTGTATTTTTTTCAAGGAAATATTTATTTCCTTGAAGAAATAATAAAAAGACAGACATACGAGCCACGATATGATATCTCAAATTCTCCTCTTCATCTGCTTTTAAAGATTAACAATAAAACGAAAGTAAAGTAAAAACAACAGAAATGGGTGAATTATTTTTCGATTTTGAGTTTAAAATAAACAATCCTACATAAATATAACACGAAATTAATAATCTCCTTAGACTGAAAGTAAAAACATTGAAACCTTATAAGTAGGATAATGTACATATTTTCTAGAAGACGTATGATATTCTTCCTGCAGGGTGATGCTTGCATGTGGAAAACCAAAGACTATTCACTTGCTGTTATTTTTTTTCTGTAAATTTGATATAAATTTGCTTGCTTATCACGGAGTATTTATGCGCATGCTCAGTCTAGCACGTTTCGATTATTTATGGTCGTCTGCCACAGATAAAGTGCATGCAGATAGGCTTAGAGAAATATCTTCAAAACATAAGAATGTGATTATTTTTTAACTTCTGACACGCACCAGGATAGCATACACATAATGATACATACAAAGGTGGAACGATAAGTCTGTAGCCTACATGTATTGTTTAGTTTTATTTAGATCAGAGGTTTTCAATATATAATTTTGAATCTATGAGTTTATAAACATCCTTAAATCATGAGTAACGACAAAGAAAGAAGTCTTGTTGAAAATAAGGATTCCTTCTGTAAGAAAAATACGTTTCTATCCTTAAACTACTGAGTTAATAATATACGTATGTATATATGCATATAACGTGACTTTGGATGCATTCATCAATATTTGCGTTTGAATATACATATCCTTTAATGGATAAGCAGGTTTAAGAATATAGAAGACAATTATCAGCGTCTTTTCAGAATAAAATATGGATGTCTTAAGAAGACCTTCAGGGACACCTGGAAGTTGTTGGAGAGGATAATCAATTGATGCTTAGCTAACGAAGGGTGTAGACGTGAAATGGATTAGCTGTTTCAATGACCGTAGAGGATGGTGCAATTCGCTAGTGACCGAAATAGGAATCAATGCCATACAATTGGCTGTACCGTTTCCAAATTGGGGGACGTTAAATGTAAGACGATCTTATTCGCCCCCTTCGCATACTTCTTACCTTTTTTCTTTATATGTGTTTTAATTTCTATGCGTGGAAGATTTGTGCCTTGCATCTTACTATGAATTATATCTGTGTATTGAGACGTTTATATGAAGTGGATTCATGGATATGTCCTTTGAGGAATTTATTTATTTTGGTTATTTTTGTCGTTTATTCCGTTGTTTTAAGATGTTAGTAATACTTGGGATATACCACAGCCTATACTGGATCTTGGAGAATGGAGAAAACAAGAATATCCTCACTCTTTCTAAGCGTTCAATTTCCTATATTTATGGAATTAGTATATCGTTAAAAAGGGTCTATTGAAAAAGACAAAGGTTAATATAATTACACTAGCTAGTTTCCTGTCCTCAAAGAAGTAGCTACTGTTTGCTGATAGAATGAAATAACGTATAGCATCTCGCAATTGTTATTGCCTGCTCTGCAAGAGCATGGTGAACAATAGCAAATCCTTAATCATTCCTTTATTCAAGCAATTCGAAGGATTAGCTCGGAAATTCTCAGTATAACATTCGATTCATTTGGAGTAACCACATCTGGTTTCCTCACCAGAACAGGCGTTCTACTGAGTGATATGGGCATTAATCTGTCACTGGCCTCAGACATTATTTCTAAATTAGACTCCAATAAGGAAAACAGAGATGACGGCATCCAAGCCATCGTCCTGAGCTGGCTTCAGTCCTCTCCAACAATTGCGTCGCTGCTTCCTGCTTTTCAGGTTATTGAAAGTCCTCCTCTATAGTTCCTTAGTTTAAGAACTGATACCTCTAAATATCACCCTATCATTCACCCAATGCTTTTTGGTAAAATATCCGAGACATTAATCAATGCTGAAGTGATTATACACGTAACCTACTCTCTGAAAAACATTGTGGCTTCCCATTTTGTGAGATTTAATCTATCCGCGAATTAGGATAGACTATCCCTGCTGTAGACACCTGTTCAGGCACATGTCTATTTCTTAAACATTTGTTCGACTTTCTGGAAGAGTATGTATAGATTTGTATGATCAACGGGTGAAGTTCAAACATCGAATTGAATTATACATTCGCATTTTAAGAATATTTCGCTGTTCATTTAGTCTTTAATTCAATTATTTTCCAAGTAAAAAATCTATGTAGATAGAATTAATTTTTCCATTCATGGTAATTTTGAAATTTATATTAGCAGACATAACTGTATGGACTCCTGGACGTCAAACTACTATTTTGATATCGTTAGGAATATTAAAAATTAGCATTATGAAGATTTTATTTATCATTTTCATCAAAGCCACCTTGAGGTATTCCGTATTCAGACCATTTTAGATATTATTTCTAGTGGTTTAGCCCCAGTTTTCCCTGTTCTGTTCCCTATCAAATACGTAAGAGCCATACTGAAAATAATGTAAGTATAATCGTGGAAAAATCATTTTCTTATATTAATTGTTGCTTAATCGGAACTCCGTGTCCGAATTCCAGTCCATTACATTCACTTACGCGATAATACCTTTGGGAAAGGAATGAAATAGTCTTCTTCTCCCCCTTAGATATGAGTAAATAGCAGGACAGGCTATAGCCTTGAATGGCAACTGGTCTACCGTAGAAAGAAATGGTAACCTTTTCGGGAAAAATCAGCCTCGTCAGTCATGTATCGAAAGAGTCATGATCGCTTAGCATGTATCACGCATGATATATAACTGACTGAATCAAATTATTACCATATTCTAATGGTATAATCTATCAGTAACATTTATGTAATTACGATTAATATTCCGTTCTCATAAAGAATTAAAAAGTTTCTACAATTTACATACATTTTTCACATTTAACTATAGTCAAAGAATATGGTTTGTAATATTGTTTTCTTATTATTTAAATCTTTTTTTCTATTTTATAGTCAATCCGTCTAATACCCTTATATTCACGTCACAGATTTTCATCAATTAGGTTGACTAATATATAATTCCGAGGAAATGAATACTCATGCAGCTACTGTTGTCATTTATCTAGGAGAAAACAACTCCTAAAGACTACCTGCTACTTCGAATATGACCTTTCAAAGTCACTCTTAACTGATGCACAGTTATACAAATAAATCAATTGGAAAAAGTCGTCTATTTTTCTAACATTATAGGATGTCGAATAGGTTACGAACGTTTCACGAATATGAAACACACTTTCGAAATGCACTTTCAGAGGACATTCACTCTTGTAGCTAGTATAATCATCTACTACGAAAAAGAGAAAACTTGCTACTTCGGGGAGGAAATTCACAAACTCTATTTAACTCAGTTACGGCATATAAACCTCTGATTTAAAGATTCAGTTGATAATACGTAATTCTCTCTCAACCTAAATCTTTATTGGGACAGGTCTGAGTGATATTCTACCATTCCTCACTGACACATAATACTTACAAAATCCTCTTCTGTATTCGCTCGCAAATTCAAGATGTGATATGCATTTTTAAATAATTTCATACATCTTTCGTATCTAAACACTTAGCTACATACATGTATTATACATTTTTAAATATATATATATATATGTGTGTGTGTGTGTGTGTATGTGTGTGTGTTTAGTTAAGTAAAAATTTCTGATGAAGTACATCTGTAAAACGACAATATAATTAAAAAGATAAAAGGAACACTTATCTTAACTGACGCGCTTCGTCCTCTGAGATATCAAATGAAATATAAGGATTTTTTTTGTGACAAATATTATATACAAGAGCAAATATGATATTGATTTTTCAAAATTTTTGGTATAAAATGCTCATAAATATTTATCATGATAGCAGGAACGTCAGGCAAATTCACAGACATGAGGTGGTACAGTTCAATGCCTAATAAAAGGATGTAGGTCAGTGGTAATTTTTTGTGTATACATACAAGGTCAGATGGATAAATTGTTGCCTAAATAACGCAAAAACAGACTGACATTTTAAGACATATATTAACCAAATTTACACAAAATTATCTTGACATACAAAAGCGTACATTTATCCAATAAAATCGCCATTGTCTTCAACCACGACTTCGAAATCTTCTGATCCTCTTTTGAACGATCTCCTTTTCTAAGTTGGCGAATGCTATCGTAAACGTTGCCTTCAGTTCATCTTTTGCGCCAAAAGGAGTTTTGTCTTTACTCTCACTCAAATGCATCCCACACATAATGAGGAGGTTTCAGTCTGGCGAGTTAGATGGCCAGATATAGGGGGTGATGTGGTCGCAGAAATTGTCTGACAGCCATGAGTGGTTTCTGATTGTGACGCATAGAGCAGAGTGCTATTGCCAGAAATAGGGTCTTCCAGCAGCCATCCACTACCTCTTCGGAGATTAGAACTGATTTATGTGTTATATAATTTGAATAACAACAGGTTATTTTTTCACTGTTTCCTTTTAAATTTCTTTGCATTTTTTTGTCAGGTATCTTGGTTTGGGTTAGTATTAATTCTTCACTAATTTCGCGGCATTAATATATATTTTGACAAAATTCATTAGTGGGACTTTCGGCAATTCCCATTTCTAAGTAAGTTAATTTCTTATGACATATATATATATATATATATATATATATATATATATATATATATATATATATATACCTGTGTGTGTGTGTGTTTTCTTTTTCTGACAAACAACAGAAAATTATAAAAAAGATATTACTTTTATGGAAAGCAGTTGTAATGAAGGATTTACCATCCTAACCAACCGTCTTTTAATGTATAAAACAAGTGAATTAAAAATGAGTTACTTGAGACAATCTTCAAGGCAAATGGCAGTAGACTGGCAAGGATAAATCTCTCTTCTAGAGACGACATGAATAAAGCTAATGTACTGCTTATGGGATCGTCAAGCTTTTATTTATTTAGATTTCATAAAAAAACTGTTGAAACAATAAATGCACATTTATACGTTCAACAACTGCAACGTGTCTAGAAAATCTTGTTGAAATACACTCCACCTTTATATAAAAATTGGTATTATCCTTTTTGTCAACGCATACATCAAAGACGAGAGGAAAAAAATGACCTCGATTACTGTTTTCCGACCCCTAACTTTCTATATTTATCTGACCTTACTTCCGATTTGAATTAATTCCGAGTTGAAATTAATTCCGAATTAAAATTATTGCTGGTTTAAAGTAGTTCCGAGTTGAAATTAATTCCGAATTGAAATTAGTTCCGAGTTGAAAATAGCTCCGATTATAAATTAGTTCCGATTATAAATTAGTTCCGATTCGAAAATAGTTCCGAGTTGAAAGTAGTTCCGATTTGAAATTAATTCCGAGTTGAAATTCGTTCTATAACTTATTTGTTAGCCTACTTCTGGTTTATTCTATAACTATACTGAATGGACCGTATTCATGTTTTCTGGTATGAATATCAAATTGAGGGAGAACAGTACGATTAAATACTCGGATATGTTGCGATTCATGCTGGTACGACCTCCGACATCTGAATTTTCCATCTAAACATTTTCATCCACAAAAACTGAGTCAACCCCTCGGATATTGCAAGGATACAGCATACAGCGATGCCCTGCAACTACCTGACTAATCGTCTATAATGGGATTCGAACTCATATATATATATATATATATATATATATATATATATATATATATATATATATATATATATAGTTGCCACAACCAGTGCATTATAATCTAGATAATGAAACTGGCGCTAAACTCGGGCTAAAAACAGAAAACTCATGCAATGACAGGCTTCGAGCAGAACTGAAACACCATTGCCTGTTGGTAACAAGACCAAAACATAAAAAATAGGTAAATTCTAACGGTCTAAATTTACTAATAACAAAATGAAGGGGAAGTTTGTAAAAATAATGTTGCTTGGTGGGAGAATCAGCGTCTGATCATCCCTGATTGTGTCGCTTGGGGGAGAGACTACGATGTTGAGAGAACAGGAATACAGGAATATGGTATCGCTGACAACTCCTTTCTGTTTATCAAAATTAAGTATTTTGCGATATATATATATATATATATATATATATATATATATATATATATATATATATATATATGGGTGGTATAGTATGTTGAAATTTCCGGATAGTTTTTTAGATAAATATTAATATGTAATCATTGGAAATTCTAAATAACTCATTCTGCCTCTCGCTCGATTTTTTCTCCCTCTTACACTCTCTCTCTTACTCTCTCTTCCTCTCTCTCTCTCTCTCTCTCTCTCTCATTCTCTATATGTTTTCTGTCTTATTTCCTCTTTTTGTTCGTTTCGCTCTCTCCCTCTCTCGTTCTTTGTATATCTGTAGCATGTTTTTCTCTATATATCCTCTTTTTCTCTCTTCGAAATTCTCTCTTCTCTTGGCCTCCTTTTTATTTCTTTATTCCTCTCATTGATTCTGTTTCTCTCTTTATTAACCCATCACCCTCACTTCCTCTCCCTGATCATGTGCAATATCTATGTGGAGCGTATGAAAATCTAAATTCATACAGGCAAATTATTTCGCGTGTTTCACTCACGATGCAAAGTATCATGTGATGCCACGTCTTTGCTGCTGACGGCAAATGTTTCCGCTTCTATAGTACGCTCAGATGCATGGCTTCGAGGTTTTCGCTTCAGCAAAGTAAATATGCGTTAAAAATCGGTTAAGTGTCTCAGCTTGTACAGGTGTTGTTCTTGAATCATCTAAAATCACATTACAGACGCAGTAATACACAAGAACCACCGTTTTATTTATATTATTGCTAATATTAATGCCATTATTCTCTCTGAGGTGAAGTCTGTGCATAACATGTCGAGATGAGAAGTGAGAGCAAGTCTCCCTTGAATCGAAATATTTTCCCCTCATCATTTTATTACTGTATTTTCTATGCAATATTATACTAGTTTAGCGTCCCGCTACCACTTTCTCATCAATGTCGAATTTTGTACAAATCTGTGCAAAAAGACGATCAAATGCTTACCCAGCTTCATACAGATTTTCAGGAAATATCATTTCCTTATTGGTCAATAAACACACAAATGGGCGTTGCAATCCGCTCACGTAAAATATTTTCTCCAGTGTGTGACCAAGTCAAGTTTTTCCCATAATTTTCTGTGAGCTTGTCACGTGATTACATTAATTATAAATAGCAGACACGAGCTTAATCTTTCTCTCTTCTTCCTTGATTTCTCTGGCTACAAGATGTAGTTGTAAAAAGGATCCCGTCTCGACCACGTGCGGTCCGACATTAAAAGTATATTCACACATGTACTTACGCACGAAAAGTTACAAACTGCATTACAAACGTACAAAACATTGTCGGACAAGCATCGAGAACTTTTCTCTTTGAAATAATTTTTTAAACCTACAAATTTATTCAGCATTTCTCAGCTTTATAATTCATTCAACTTTTGTGAGCTCAGAGAAAATATTTCAATCTCATGAGTAAACTTTAATTCAGTCAAATGAACATAACACCAACAAAATAGTAACCTCTTCCCATGTACATCATTACAGAAAAATAAAGATAAATGTTGTTATAAAAGCTTTTCGGTTCCTTCGCGTGATTCTTTTTGTGGTATTTTACGTTAAATATAAATCGTGTGGTCATTTTAATTAACAGATATCTACAAATGATCATATATATTAACATTCACAACACTAGGATGAGTAATTATCAACTGTTTTACTGCCAGGCCCGTTCAGATGGTAGATGTCCATGATTCTCCACAGCCTCGTACATTCAATCATTCCGTGTTCATTAGAGAAGATGATACACATAGTTATATACCAGAATAATGTTAGGAAAATTAATGAACAAAATGAAAATTTCATTTTTGTGTGAGTGCGTGTGTGTGTGTGTTTGTGGTTCTGTGTGTATGTGTGATGCATTTTATTCTTTGTGTATTGAATAAGACTAAAGTGGTAATTCCATTGATTTAAATTCTTGCACGAAGTGATGAGGACGCTGAAATTTTAAACTTTTCATTTTAAATTTTTCCTTTAGATGTATTCGTGTATCTCGTTTCGAGCAAATTTCGTTTAGTTTATATTTGTTTTTATTTATGTCTTTAAGCATCCCACATTGCGATAATAGAAAATTTGCCAAGAAAGGTGAATTTTTTTTGAGAACGTCTACACAAATTTACTGGAGATGATCTACAGGTTAAAGCACTTTCTATAGACTTTTCATACTAGTAAATTGTTTTTTATTTTGGTTAAAGTAACCATTTTGAAATCTAAATTATTGACAGAATCATTACGGTGAGTAACTAATGCATTTAATGTATCGTTCTCTTAAATATTCTCTTTTATTTAAATTCCTTGAGTGTTATCCTATATATTCCTCGTGGCAATTATTACAGGTGATAAAGTAACTTTTCTATCAAGTATTAGATAAATATTATGTTTTGTATTAACTTTTTTATTATCTATCAAATTGTTGTAACAAATGTTACGTTATACTTAGAATTTCTTCAAATCGTAGTTTTGAGCGAGTTGTTAGGCAGAATGGTTTATTTTGACTTTGTCTGAATGGTTCTCTCTTCTCGCCATAATGAAAATAAAATTCGGAATAATTGTTTGATTGCATTTAAGAGCAGTGAGAATTTGTAGCGCTCTATGTCCGCATGAAGGCCAGAAATCTATTGGAATTACATTTAAGCTTCTATATATACTAATTATTTCATTTCCAACGTGAAACTAATTGCTCGTAAAAAGGTATATATTATGGATTTTGCAAGGATATTTATAATTTTCTTGATAGCTCTGTTGTGTTTAGCCAACGAAATATCTATTTGTCAGGTGAATTTACACGTTTCGTTTGTTGTTTAGTTGAATCGGAACCAGATGAACCGTTTGCTATCACTTGGGTCGTCACTATGTTGTAGCACAAATGTAGGTAATCATCTCTACTAGCGGAGTTAGTTTGCAGTGTGATGAACTTCTGTCATGTTTCCTCGTCTCTCTCTATTCAGCAGATAGCTCCCCGCAATATAACTCGAAACATTATTTGCACGCTTTTGTTCACAACAACGTCGAGTAGATATGACATATTCTCTCTGTTATTGTTTCTTCCTTTCTCTCGATTTAATGGTCTGCACAAAGAAGAGTTATTAAATGATAAACTGAATTCTTCTGTCATTTCCAGCCCAATACCAGTCGAGTGTCACACAATAGGAATATAAGAGATTAAATGTAAATCTTGAAACCAAGTTTTTATTGTGTGAATTTTTAAAGAAATTCTTCTTTTTTGATGTGTCCCTTCAGCCTGTAGAAGATTATGACCCTCCACCTCCTCCTGTCCCTTGTAAATCTTAATAATTTTATCACTTTGTTATTTCTCCCAGACCTTGCTCAATCCCATTAAGTTTGTCACGCGTTTCTTTCCGCTGAACCTCATTCCCTCTATCCGTCCTGTAACAAATTTTTCATGATCTCCTTTCTCATTATATCTCCCAGAAATTCCAATTGCTTCTTTTTTATATTAATTTTATGTTTCCTCTTTGTTTCCATTAACTCCAAAATCACATCGTTGCTCACATGTTCGATCCATGGTATCCTGAGCATCCTTCTGTAGAACCACACTTCTGTTGCTTCGGAACTCTTCTTCATCTTTGAATAGGTTGTCCAGAATTCGCTGACATACAGGAGGATAGATAACATGTGACAGTACAGTACTCTTATTTTTTTTTCCAGCGAAACTTCCGTGTCTCGTACAATTCAGCTTAGCTTTTGGAATGACGTCTTTGGTCATCCAAAAGTGTTTTTAGCAAGGGCAGATTTTTTTCTCTTTCGCATCCTCAGATATAAAGACTAGGACTTCGAATTGCAGATCGGAAAATAACGATCTGTTTTAACGTCATTTCTATCCAGACAAAACCATTATATTATCGATAAAGACTTCCAGGGGAAAAATATCATTTAGTAAGCAAAATGACGTTTAGTTATTATAGTTTTCGCACTCTTCACGAACACAGACACCGTAGTGAGTGACTAAAAACTGCATTTTGATATATCTCGGTTTTCATGAAAAATATAACAACTAATAAAAGATTAACAGCCTGGTCTCAATAATAAAAAAAAAAAAAAAACTTAAATCTCCGATTATTTCTTCTAAGTATCTCGTCAGGACGTTGGCGATTATGGTTCTCCACAGTTTCCAATTGCACTTAAAAAATTTCGTCTTTTTCTTATCCCGCCTAAAGCCTGTTGTGCCAGCATTTTACACGAGTTCGTTAGCTAAGTTGTGCTTTTTTCCTCCGTTCACATTGCCTTCAATATATCCTGTGATTATAAAATTAAACAAACCCTCTTTCCTCATTATGTGAAAATATGATTTTTTAGGTGATTCTTTTTTAACTTAAAACATACTCCAGACATTATCACAATTTTTTATTCTACTTCGTGCATGTCCAGAAGCTCCTAAGAAATGTGAACTTCAGTCGTTTGTTTTCTTCTGCTTTTCTATTTTTTTTCTTAAATAATCTAAAACATTAAATAATATAGTTAAACTCTTGAATGGAGATATTTAATTTCAAAATATTTTCTTCATTTCTTCCTTTATCGAGGAAAGAATCAAAGTGGGAATATTTCGTACACTATATTTTTTTTACATGCAATCCCATCATATTCAAACAATTTCCTGCTACTGTCTTATAAAATCCTATCTAACCCAAGGGAAAATCATTTGGATTGTGCAGCAGAGGGTTTTTTCCTGATTCTTATATTGTTTTCAGCTCAAAAGAATATAGTTCCAATTTTCCTAATTGCTTTTACTCTTTTTCTCTCTCAAAGGTCAGACGATTTCAACATTCTCTTGTTATCTCCTCTTGATTTAAGGAATATTTTTGTATCATCAACAAATTTCGATTTAAAACGATATTTTAGTATCGTAGCAGAAGGTTAATATATTTATATTCAATTACATTTTAAGGAAAAAATATTTCTAGTATATTTGTGGTATTTCTATAATCTTTCGATATCATTTCACTCCAAGTAAGAGAGTAAGGCCACTAAAACGGAAAACGTTACCGAGTTTGAGAGAATATCAGAAAAATAAAACCTTATTAAGGAGTGAGATCAATAAAAGAACTCGAATTAAGAAAAACGAAGATAATAATTGACATTGCCTTTAAATACCTGAAGATCAAAGTTGAATGGAAAGCAAGAAAGTAGAAAAGAGAATTCCACAAGCGAGAAGTGTGAAGGAACTGTTAGCATAGAACATACAGTTACATATAACCATTTAAATGTAAAACGAAAAGACCTTGAAGCCAATCTAGCACTGCTCGTAAATTCAAAAACTCAACATTTCAAATAGGAAACTTGAAAACAATTACAATGAAAATATTTACTGAAATGGCACAACGAATCTAAGTTACGGCTGTGGGAAAGAGATTCCATGTCATGACCAATAACAATGCAGATTTTTCATTGTATTTAATCAAGACTTTTTCAATATATTGAAAAAGAACCAGGCCAGATGAGACATGAATATCCAATATATGGACGAATGTAAATGTCTAAGACAGATCCTGACGAGAAAGTTTCTCTATTAAGACACAGCGAATAAACTTTCTTAGCAGTAGACCGATCTGTTGATTCACGAGAATGTGCCCATTTCCTTTCAGGGGAAAATGTTATCCTGAGAAGTCGGAATGAGTCATTCTCCTGGAGGTTAGCAAGAGCCATGCTGGTGTAAGTCTAAATACGTTCCCCTCAGACAAACACTTATTATGTTGTATTAATGTTTCAGCGTTTTAACAGATTCTAGCAGATATCTTGGACTCATCATTGGATATTGTGCGACTGCATCTCTCCTAATTACTAGCGGCTTGCTCTTTGTAAAAACAATTTTGTTAAATAAGAATCAGCGTTCCGTTAAGTTCTTTGATTATATTGTTTCTGCTACCAGCATTTCATAAGAAAAAGAAAATAATTCTATGGAGAAATTGATCTCTAGTTTCTAAAACCTTAGGATATAAAAAAAGAATCCTAGATTTATTTTATGTATTTCTATCGTATGAATTGGAATTTTTTATACATTCTTCAACCTTCAAACTCAAGAAATGAAATCTCATGGCAACTGGACATGGTGTTCCCATATAGCACTTTTTCATGCAGAAATATTCAAATTACTTCAGGTTGCGAGCAGATCTGTTGTATTGAATGGGATATTTACTGTGAACTATCTTCCTTCGCCAAGACAAACCATGTATGAAATATCTCCAATTAAGAAAGATCACAATACATGGAACCAGGAATGCTGCAGCATCAGTTTATTATTATTATTATTATTATTATTATTATTATTATTATTATTATTATTTTCTTTGGTCTCTGGTGCATACTTATTTATTTCCAGGTCCTAACCAGAGACCGAAGGTCAGCAATGTCGTCATGACATTTTCCACTAAGCAGTTTAAAAAAATCGTACATATTTTGCATAGATGTCTTCTTAGTAATTTTTTGTTAGCAAGCATTGGTCCTGTGCAGCAAGAATAAAAGCTTCGGTTTCACCTTTTGACCTAGCATTACGTAAGAACTGATGGGTTCGGGGTTTCTCTACATAAGCTTGTTTGATGCTGGCAGATTATTGACTATGAATGAAAGGTGCTGGCAGATTATTGACTATGAATGAAAGGTTTATCTTTGTATTTAGTACATTTCATTTGCTTTTGCTTTTTTATGCTCTTTGGCTTTGCAGTAGTTGCATAATTATTTATTGGCATTTTTTTCATTCACGTGAAATTCCCTTTTGAATTTGTTTATTATTATTATTATTATTATTATTATTATTATTATTATTATTATTATTATTATCTTTGATTTCTGGTGTATACACATTTCCGAACAAGAGACCTAAGGTTGGAAATGGCATCATGACATTTTCCACTAAACAATTTTCGAAGAACCCACCCATCACTGTAAACAAACACACACACACACACCTAAGATCACACATATTTTAAATAGTTGAAACCCTTCGAAAAGTGTGATGTTTATCTTTAAGGCATGAACTACCAGGAAACCCTTTAAATGAGTCTGTTGGAGTGCTACGAATGCAACTGCAGTTATTGATGTCCTAATGTACTACATTTCTGAGATTTCGATTTCATGGACCTTTCAGAGATTGGCATGTCAATAAGAAAGTACATTTGATTTTTGCGGTCTCTAATCACGATGATTGAGCGATTAGATTTGATTGATGTGTCTGTGTCTATTGTAAAGTCCCATAAAATTTTCTGGTTTTTGTTCATACGAAGTTCTTGCAGTTTATTTCCTTAAAACTTGCAGATATTCCAATTCAGTTATCGAGCCACTGTGTAATGGCTGGTTTTATATTGTATGGGTGAAAATACGATGCAACCTGATACATGATAGTAAATTGTTCCTGGATATTTATCAGAGAATCTGCATTTTTAGTTAGCAAGCATTTCTGTGCGCCAAGAATAAAACCTTCGGTTACAGTTTTTAACCCCGCACTATGTAGCTATTGATGTTTGTAATCATCAACTTGAGTGGCTAAGGGCAGAATATTGGCCGGGAAGAGGTTTATCCTGGCATCTTTTTTTCTATCTTGTGGATTGCATCTGCCTTTGCGTTCTTTTTTTAATTAGTTGCAGCTGCAATATATGTTTTATGTCCCACTTGGATTTTTCACCCAGCTGAAATTATTGAGTTCCTTTGTTACTGAATAAAAGTTTTTCTTTAATGATCTTTGACACAGATCATCATTCAGTCTTTAGTAATCTTTAGCACTTTACTGAGGAGATAAGTTTACTTTTAGGTCTTTATTTCTCATTCTTTTTTCTGTATTGCTGGTTTTATTCAGACTGTATCTGGTTAAGATTTTTAAGCTTTAGACAAGTCGTCCGTTAGTTCCACCAATGATCATGTTATTTCTGATATATATATATATATATATATATATATAAATAATTGATACTAAGCTTTATTTCGATTTTCTAAATGTAGAATTTTTTATTTGGGACTATAGTATATTATTATCATTATTATTATTATTATTATTATTATTTGATATCTTCTCCATCTTATAGATGATTCGTATGGATGATGATCCTCATCATATCTCCCTTCAACTAAGGTACATAACAACCATATCAATAAGAAGGCATATTCTGTTGTTGTTGTTATTATTATTATAATTATTATTTATAAATGGAATCATATTTCCATTGAACAGTTTTGAAAAAAAGAATCACACATATTTTACATAAGGTCACATGGCACAGTGGATAAAGGCGTTAGTTAGATACAGTGACAGGACCCAAATCGTATTAGTTCAATACCCGGTTAAGGTCAGAGGGAAATTAACAGGAGATAACTGATAACTGACATCCATCAAACATGGCACGTGTAACTAGAACAGTCTACCCCAGTGAGCGAAATAAAGGGTTCAGTTCGACATTCCAACCACCTGAAGAAGGCCGGAGCGTACAGCCGCCGAACTGTTGTAATAAATATGGCGACAAAGATGAGGACAATAATCCGAATAATGTAAATAATGTACATAATACCTCATCTCCGAAATATAGACATATTCTGAAGAATGTTTATGTCCTCATGTGCCTCATTTTTGAAATTTCGATTTCAAGGTACTTGTATTCTGGAAGATCTTCAAAGATACATTCCAGTCTGCAGTAACTCTCATGTCAGTAAATAGCATATTTTGTCTTTGCGGTTACTAATCACAATATCTGGGCGATTAGTTTTCATTGTTCTGTCTATGTGTATTGTAAAGACCCATATATTTGTTACAGGTCCTATACTCTTAACGGAGTCTGGGTGGGGTTCAAACTAATTTTTTGCAGTTTATTTTCCGTAAGGAGTGGAAAATATTCCAGTGCAGATATTTGCCTACTCTCCCATGCCGTGCTTTATAATTGTTGCCGCGCAACCTGATATAAGATGGTCAGTTGCTTTTTGGATATATATCGCAGAATCTGTAATTTGGGCTAACACAAATTTCCATATGTGTGCTTCGTAATATCTAGTTAGCAAGCATTGGTTAAGTGCAGCAAGAATTAAAGCTCCAGTTTCACATGTGAAAGTTGCACGAGATTAGTCTACATCAGCTTGATTGGTACGGGCAGAGTATTGATCCTGAAGTGGTTAATTTTGCCATCGTTTCTGTATCTGGTCACTTGCATTTACCTAAGCTTTTTCTTAAGCATTTTGCATCTGCAGTCAGTGTATTATGCTTTAATTGTATTTTTTCACCAATTGGAAACTTCATCTTGAAATTGTTGGCTTTGTTTATTACTGAATAATTTTGTTTTCTTCTCTCCTGTTCTTTGACACAGATCATTATCCAGTCTTCTGTAGTTTCCAGGTATCTTTGAAGGATAATTGTTGCAATTTCGTAATACATTTTTAGTTTAAAAATCTTCTGCATCTTTCGGATCTGGAAATATATAGACATTGGAATGTTGTATGCTGTGACAGGTGAGGAGGTTTCACGTTTTGGCATCCATTCGTTAATGCCAGCCATGGTTCTGTTAAGAATGTAACGATATTGCAACACGGGGACAGCCGAAGTGTTTGTGGCCGATATTCTGCTTTTTGAATTCAGCTCGTTATTCAGTAGCAGACGTACACGCCAATAGTAATCATTTCTTACCTTCTTCATTTGGCTATGCTGTATTCAATATAATTTACTAATACCTAGTTAACATTTGACTTCTTCTTGTTCCAGTTCCCCAAACATTCTGACAAAACCTATATCTATTGAGTGTGTTTCTGTATATCTCCCATTTGTAAATGTTATTGCTGCACATTTACCTAATCCGAAATTTATACCTATGTCGCCGTTGAAACATTTAACAGTATTGAAGAAACCCTTCAAATCATTGTCGTCTTTAGCAAAGATTTTGAGATAATCTATGTAGAGTAGATGTGATTGAATACTTTCTTGTTTAGTTTTATCCATAGCTATTTTTGTTTAGTTGAAGCTTAAGGAGGATTAAGGAGAGACAAATCAGAAGAAGTGACAGGGAATCTTCTTGAAAGATTTACCGTCGAATATTTAGACGCTTAGATATGGCAGTGCCTCTTGTGTAATTTAGGTATGATGCGGTTTGCCAAATCCTCAGGCTTTGTTTGAGGAAATTTACTATCACGGAGGAAACATTGTACATTTCAAATCTTAAGGAGCCCAATTTGCTGTACACTATCAAAGGCTTTACGGTAATCTATCCATCCTAAGATTTTTCTATATTTGCTTGCACTTCTCCAGAATCACTTTTATTTATTTATTTTTTTATGAGTTGTTGTTTGCAACCAAATTAACCTCTCAGGAGTCCATTCTGTTGCAGTGGAAAAATGATGTTTCATCAAGAAAATAGTAAGTACAGTTCGTCAGGACACACGTGATCAATTTATACCTGGTGAACAGAAATGTTATTGGCATATAATTTTTCGGATCATGTTTCACTTGTTTTTGATATGAGATATGTAAAACCATCATTCATGCATTCTTGAACTTCTTTGTGATTATTAATATGCCTTGATAGAGATTGTGCAAGAATTTGTGTATTGATGACTGATGACAGAGACAGAAATTGTGCACCTTGTCATTGCTTGGGGATTTCCATTTATTGGATATTTTAGAGCTTACTTGAAATTATCGGTGGTTATATATTCCTATGCTTGTAGTGGTTTATCTAGCATTCGTTCTCCTTTACGTTGCATTCATTCTGCATTGGGGTTATATTCCTTTAAGTTGTTCCAGATACTGTCCCAAGATTTATGCATCTTTTCAATAGATTTTTGACATCTATAACTGCTTTTACAATTTTCCTGTAAAATTTCTTATGTTCCGTTTGAAATATTTTCTATTAGCGATAAAACCTACAACGTTTTTCTCGTCGTTTAACTGTAGTTTCTATTTCACTATTTCCTTGATTAAATGGAATTTCATTTAGTGATTTAATTTTATATTTTCGTTTGAACCTCCTGCATTTTCGTGTTGAGGCGTTTGTGTTTCGTTTGATCTCATCTCGTATCGAAATCTCACATCTGATTTCATTTATTTTTCGCATCAGTTTTGCCTCCCTAGCTTCATCTCTTTGTCTGTTGTTTGATCTTTTCATTATTTTGTCTCCAAGCTTCCCTGTAGCTGTTAAAGTTGTTGCGTATATGATTTTATTAACTTCTATGTTTTTCCGTTAATAGTGTTTCCAGTGCAATGTTGTATATTGGCAGTTTGCTGATTGGACTTTGTCATATGAATTTTAGAAACATTTGTTTGAGAGTTACACTGTTGAGTACATGGATGATGATGTTTTTCACTTCGGTGATTTCACCTGTGTGGTTTTCTAGGAATTCTACCCTAATGTATTTGGACTCAACTTCAATGATAAAATCTGGATAACAGCAAGTTATCTCACAGGTAGATCCTGGGAGATTATTATTTCGTATTTCATTTATTTGAGTTTTTACCACATCGGCTGCCATATTATTTATCACTACTCTCATCTCTTTATTGTTTTTTATGGGTTGGATTATTCTGTCTTAGATCGAGTTTTATCTTATCCATATCGGCATTTAATAGTATTGTTTCGTACGATGTCCTTGCGCATCCTGTTAAGCCTGTTTGTGTTGAGATGAAGTCTTATTCTACTTCTTACAATAGTTCTCCATATCTGGTATGACTGATCCGTGGTGTTCATTTGTGGATTTTCGATTGCGGGGGAAAAGGATGTCGTGATTTTTCATACTCTTGGCGGGAGAATTTCTTTCGTTTTCTTTTTATTAGTTCATTTGGAATTGAGTCACTTTGTCCAAGGTTTGAAATAGTCCAGGTTTAGTGATCTAGTGTCTTTTCTGACAGTTTGTCACATTGACAGATTTTTCGACCCTTGACTCTTTCCTCTCGGTCCTTTTTTACCCGGGTGACAGACGATCCGATACGAATATCTGTTCATAATCATTGAGATTGGTAATATTTTGCGTGTTTTCCTTTATCGCAAAGGGGTAATTTTGTTCAAGTTACCATCTCTAGGAAAACTATCGAATAAGTCTAAAGCGGACGTCCTGCCCATGAGTTAGTTGGGGTAATTTTTTCCATGGTTCAAAATTTTCAGAATGGGTAGCACAGGCTATGCAAATGCTCTTGACTATAATAAGATTTTAGTTAACAAATGTCGCAGTGACTACTGCAAGATTAACTTTTAGAGGTGGACATAATTTTAAAGTGAGGGTTGTCACTAAATGGAAAAAAATAAAATGAAAAAAATTAGAATTAAATAAAGTCAAAAACTTAAAATGAAATTAAAGAAAAGTAAAATGTAATTACAAATTAAATAAAATTGATGACATCTTACAAGGCGGACAAGAATGTCATCCAACAAATGCTCAACTTTCCGAGGAAAATAAGAGTGATAGTTATCAAGTTTTATGGGGTAGATCTAGCACGACCCGCTATAAGTTAGCGAAGGGGTCATCAAGAAATTCATTAAACAAAGAAAAAAATAAAGAAATCAAAATAATTTTTTTTCATTAAGGGTTATTTCTCAACTTCGTAGCCATTATTATTATTATTATTATTATTATTATTATTATTGTTGTTGTTGTTGTTATTATTGTTATTATTAGTATTTCTGGTGCGTACTTATTTCTTTACAGGTCCCTATCAGAGACCTAAAGTCAGAAATGTCATCGTGACATTTGCCACAGAGCAATTAAAAAAAATAAAGTCAAAAACAAAACAAACACATATTTTACATAGATAAAGCTCTTTGTAAGGTGTGGGCCGTACTCGTGAGAACATTTTTTTTTGTATTTCTTTAATGTATGGGCTTCCAGGAAACCATTTCACTGACTTTAGTGAAATATTTCCAATCACTCCGAGGGCTCCAACTACTACAGGGATTGTTGATTTTATCATATCCACATTTTTTTAGATTTCGATTTCAAGGTCCTTGTATCTTGATAGATTTTTGAAGATCTTCAAAGAAACATTACAATCAGCAGACCTTGCTATCTCAATGAGAATACACATTCTGCTTTTTTGTGTGTGTCTGGATTATTATTATTATTATTATTATTATTATTATCATTATTATTATTATTATTATTAATCAATGTTTACATTAATCTAGGTTTTCAGTTTTACTCGACCACCGTGCATTTTACTTTACGTTTCTTTCTCTTTCTACAGCCCCTATTATTTCTAAAGACTATTGTTTATGTTTTCCTCTTACTCATCCGTATGCGATCCGTATGTTTTGGCGCCAGTTAATGTTAATTCCTATTCTTTAACTGACGAACTATTACGCAGCAATCACCATGCATGACATTTCTAATGTCACTGTCATTAAATGATTTGACATCGAGCATCGCGATCAGCTCCTCCATCTTCATTATCTCTCCCCGACCACGTACCTATAAGCACCTCTACTGTATCATCTCCCACGTGGCACTATGATAACGCTGAATTTCCCAAAAGTGACATCAGATTCCTTTTGTTATCATTAACGTAAATATGTATGTGTAATGTCACATTCCATACACTGTTCAGAAAGTCTACATATTCAGTTTAACTTTATCTCCGGTAAGATCATTATACTGTAACGTTTTATAATTATAAGTGCTGCCATGGAAATCACACGCACAGAGAGAGAGAGAGAGAGAGAGAGAGAGAGAGAGAGAGAGAGAGAGAGAGAGTAATATTCTATCTATTATTTTATCAATATTTTTATCAGTTTCCAAATAATATATTTTTGTTTTCCTTCAATCAATCATGCAATGGAGCCAAAAGTTATAGCGTAAATCTTTCATCTTTTTTTTCCGTACACATCGTTAAGAGTATTTTAAATTGTTCACTACAATATTGAAAGTTTAGTCAAAAAGAAATCTCCGACGAAGTCCATAGTGTGAGTTAAATTTAACATTCAAAACTCGGTCTTGGATTATCAGCAGACATATGTAAACAAAATAACCCTTTAAATATATTTAAATTAATATCATATACTACTTACTGAATATTCATCACGTTAATACATTGTTGAAATTTATACTAAGATTTCAGCGCGGAACATATTCATACATTCATAGGATAGCTAGCTTATAATGATTGATAGATGTAGAACTACTAACCAGTGCCTTAACAATTAGGAATTTATTTCTGCCTCCAATTGTAATTAAATCATATTCGGTGAAACGTTCAATTTGATGTTTATCTGTATATAATACGTTTTTATTATGTATCATAATTTAATGTGACAGTGAAGGAGAAAAAGTTGACTCCCCAAAGTAAATATCTTTAAACTTTATTTGTATTAACAAATGTGTAAAGACAATGTTGGTATGTGGGGTAGTGTAAGAGGAATGGAAGAAAGGAATTAGAAATCATGGCATAAAGCAGGAACAGATACTTGTAGAAATTAGGAAAGACTACGTCAATTGGGACACTGAAATCCAAAGGTAAGTTAGAATATCAGAATATGATTCCGCAAAGGTAAACGAAATATCAAAAAGCAGGCAAATTTAGTAAGCAAACAGACAAAAGGGTACTGGACTCCGATAACAATGAATGCTGGACAGATGAAGAGAGTATTTGACCTAAAAGTGATGCAGTCAAACACAAAAATACCATGAACGAAATATATGGTCAGCGAGGAATTTTTAAGGAAAATGGTAATGAAAAGGACACTAATACATAGAATGAAAAACAGAAAGATGATATTTCTCAGACATATAATGAGGAAAGATGTTTTTGAGATTTTCACACTCATAGGGGATTTTAAACGTAGACGGAAATGGCGAGTAACCTTACTAAGGAATTATAATAGGGTAGTGAATGCAAGGGATAATCGATAAAAAAGACTAAGACTGTATAAAGATTTAAAAAGTAATAATTGCCCACGGTCGGAAGGGACATGTCACATGAATGACGACAATGAAAGTGTTTTGCAGATCCCTGTGTGCTTTGCGCGAACCTTTCAGCAAATCAAGAAAACGAAAAATCCTACAGAGGAGGATTGGTACTGATAAAAATACAGACGCAATTTGTTTTTAGAGAACTCATCTCGCTGATTACTTTGTATTATTTACGAGAAGCTATTTCAAATAACATTGTGTTATTATCTTCATTAACAGAAGGCAGCACAACACGTGCAAATGCTGAAAAATTTAGCGGAAGAAAGGATAAAACATCTCTAAAACAACTTAGGGCCTAGTTTTAATTTATATTTTAAAGGGTAGGGAACAATACGAAACCAGCCAAACGTAATGAACCGTAGAGGCACACTGCCGACTGAAAGAGAAACTCTATTGACAAACCTGATCACGTTTAAACCACTTCTTCATGAATATCAATATTATGTTCTTAATTTCAATAATTGTCATTAGTCATATATAGATATTATCTCGTCAGCAGTTAAATTGCCATTAGTCTTTCGTTTGATAGCCAATTATTCTCTTGTTATATTTCACAGATCATATGAAGGGAGAGATTAGCAATCATAAAAACATTGGAAACAATTCTATTGTAAGCACATACGAATAATGTAAATATTTGCCCAACAAAAATATTGACTGACTAAAATTTATAATTTGTCACAATTCTGAAGAGAAAATATACAGTAATATACATTATCCAAAGCAATCATGTTTAGTATTGTTTATAATAAATTGATTTATTTGTAAAGAATTAAGTTGTTAATGTAAACACAAAAACCTTAATGAAATCATCTATAATAACTTTATTAACAGCAGAGCGCATTTCACCCAGGAAACACCCGACCGGGCGGGGGATATGTTTTCGTGGGGCCCGTTGCCCTTCTACCATTTTTTTTAGCTCTGTTTAATGATCAACCGGCATTTTAAATTATTTTGAAATAGACTTTACATTGTCACTCCTTCTACTAATGATATACATCGTGTATCTGCATGCGGTGTATACTACAGAGGAATACGTCACCTTGTTGGAGAACCCAAAGAACTATTTCAGCAGAGTTTTTTTTTGTACTTTTATTACTTAAATTATATTTTCAATTATACAATAATCGACAGGGCCGATGCTTACTAACCCAAACTTTTCAACCGCGTGAGGGTGACATGTCTACTGGGAAGGGGGGCGAAGAATTGCTAAATTCAGTAGCGCATTGTTTTAAAAATTGTAATTTTCTTTCTGAACAATTCATTTAAATCAGTTATGAGATTAATATATCTCGGCAAAATCATTTTCTTTTTATTCCGAGGTCATCCAATAAAGAGGATAGGTAATTTTCTGTTATAATAGTAATAATAATAATTACCTCTAGTAATTACAATAAAATATCTAGTCCCTATTTTTCTACATTCTAGATAGAAAAAAATAGAGAAAATGATCGCTGAAAATGAAAATGTTTCAAAATTTCAACAAATCAAAAATTTTAACACAAACTGAAAAACTGTTTTTAAAACACATTTTTAAGACAATGTTTCTGTTGTGTTGGAATCTTTGTAAAAGCTTTTTTTTCAGCGAAGATGCCTTTGTGATTAATCTTTATGGAAAGAGTTAAGAGTTAAACACTTTTTTACAGTAATATTTAATCATGAAAATATTAGTGGATATTACCAAAAGTAGAATATTTTCTCAGATTTTTTTAAAAAAATATGAACAACCCTATTCATTATAAATTTAAATAATCGATGAATATGTACTGAAATTTGTATTTAAATTGGTAATCCCTGATTTTTGATAATTTAAAAAAGGGGCTGCACTACCCTTCCCCAATTCTCCTTCGAGGGTTTGTGGCCCCCAGTTTGGCAAAATTTGAAATTGACATGTAGTAGAGAAGGGAGCCCCGTTTCAAAGTTTGGGGGAACACCTTAGCGCCGGTCCAAAGACAGCCCACTTAAACTCTCATTGAAAGTGAATGATATGATTGATAATTCATTCTTCGATAGATACGGTGAATGGAATCACCATGGTGACCAGTGGCAAAAAAAACAAATGCAAAAGTTCCAGGCAGGTGTCTGAGTCATATGATCTTGATGCGGATGGAAACAGAAGAAACTAAGGAAATACAAAGGCATGAAAATAGAAATAGAAGTAAAATACAGATAGAAACTGAATCTATTCCTGTTGAGCTTTGGCTCTGATAAGAAAACGATCCCAAGGACAAGACAACCAAATCACTGATTTACCATCTATTCAGGAAACAAAAAAGAAAAAAAAGAAAAAAATAAGAAGGTCCATATCTTGCGAAGAGCTTTGTCCATTTACTTTTTTTTGTTAATGTTTTGTCTTTTGTTTAATCAAGTGGAAACAAAATATGTCTTATACTTTGTTTACGCTAGATTACTGATTTTGACCCGTTAGATCATATAAAATAATTCAGGTAAAAAACGATTGTGTTTTTTATAATAATAATAATAATAATAATAATAATAATAATAATTATGTTTTTTTTTTTTTTTGTCAGTGGAAAGTGTCATGATACCATTTCTAACCCTAGATCCCTGTGCGGGACACGGAAAGAAATGTGTACACGCCAGAAATCAAAGAAAATAATAAAAAAAAATAATATCATCGGTATGGATTTTTGATTAGGTAAATTTGCAAAGAAAAAAGTTCAAGAAAGAGGGAATAAAGAAACACACCCAATAGATCAAGATTTTATCACAGAGATGGGGAAATTGGAACAAGAAGAAGTCGATAAATAACAAAGAGTGTGCCAAGGAGACTGAATACAACATAACCAAGTGAAGGAGAAAATATGACAAGAATAATAAAGGCATGTTATTCCGGTGTCAAATGCCGAGTTGAATTCACGAAAAAGAATAACAGGTATAAAAACAGAAAAACCCTAAATACGGGTGCACTGAGAAAAAAGTAGCCAGCCAACTGTACTTCTCAGTAATTCCCAGAAAAAGGTCCCATGCTCAAATTTTATTACAGATCATCTATAAATTCCACAGTTGCTTCGACTCAAGCTGCAGAAATCTTTGTATATCAGTGACTATTCTCATATATCTGTGTAAGGATACAGTCTATATGAAGGATTTTCATATTTCCTACTATCGAATATATATATATATATATATATATATATATATATATATATATATATATATATATATATATAGAGAGAGAGAGAGAGAGAGAGAGATATGCGCAATGAAATGGTAAATTCACTGAGTGACCTACATTATTGTCTTTCTGTGAGCGAAACATTCTACATATCTCAAACAAGTGCAAATTTTGAAGGGTCGATAAGAACTGACATTCTGCCAATAATCCCATCCATGCAAAATCATTAATCACCACCAAGAGAGTTGACATCATACTTTAAAATGACTGCACTCGATCAGCTGTTCTCTCGGTATAAGCCATAATATCACTGTTATCGTTTTCTCATGATCTAAGGTAATTTCCGTTTTTCCCTAGAGACATCACACCCATTCCCACTTCTCGAAACATATCAGATTTATAAGCGGTTTTATCTTTGACTTTCGTTCATGACAATTTTCATCCTCACCTAACTTTCAACTCTACCATATCAATCAGCCGCCATATGCAAATAACTGAGTCAGTATGCCTAGGTCAATTGAGAAGAGAAGCCATCGAGTTACTAGCTTCCAGACTAAATAGATGTATATCAATATTCCTTAATGTTTATTAATAGAAATGTATAGAAATTCAATCTATATCGTCGAGAAAAAATCGTGTGTATTAATTAGGTCAAGCTCTATATTGACCTGTACAGAAAAGAGAAATATCTGGAAGCTGACGAACAAAAAACTTGCGTTTGTGATAAAAGCGACAGTTACATTGTATAATATGCCAGTTGTATGTTGGTATAGTTTTTAAATGCAATGTCTGGAAATGTAATCGCATATGTCAGTTACCATTGTTATAACAATATTCAAACTTTTCTTAGGTGATAACGTAAACAGATGAAAAAAATCTTATTTATTTGAAACTGAAGTGTACTACTATAACTACAATAAATAAATATGCATATATATATATATATATATGTGTGTGTGTGTGTGTGTGTGTGTGTGTTTCATTAACGAAGACATGCAAGGTACTGCGATTAAGCATTTTATTTAATTTTTCTTGTGTTCCAACATGTGTTTTCTTTTCTACACACAGAATGCGTAGAAACTGTCGAAATATTCTGTAATTCCGAGCGCTTTCGGTTATAAGTTTAGCCATTATCAAGGATGATTTTATTTTTGCTTTATGTTTGTATGAGTCGTGTGTATGTTTCAAGACCCCCTTAAAAACAGAAGAAATTAGATATATTCTAAATTTAGAAAAAAAGCACACAACCCAGACACCCAGATAAAAAAAAGCAAAAATAAATTCACCCTTGAAAATGTCTAAAATTATAGAGGAAATCGCTCGGAATTACAGAACATTTGGACTTTTTCTACCCACTCTGTGCCCCCCAAAAAGAAAACATATTTTCGAACAGTCCTATGGGTAAAAGAGAAACTCGGATTATTTCCACCACGGAATATGTGATCGAGCGGCGCTATATTGAGCCTGGTTCATTACCTCTTCGTCACCGAGGCCCGTTGGTACAGTTGGCATGACGTTTGCCTGATAATGTAACTGTCCGGGATTCAATTGTCGGTAGTGGATGTGCGTTGTTGATTAGTCCCAAATATAGGACTAAACGGCCATCCAGTGATTTCTGCATTCTGTTGAGTTTCTTCTCGACTAGATGAATTATTTAATTATAATTATATCAAATCCTCCTAATTTCTATAACTTGTATATCCTTCCTTAAAATGGCTTCTAATGCTCTGGATGGAACGACTTGTTGAAAGTAGTCGTGGCTCGTGGGGGTAGAGTCCTCTGGGTAAAAGAGGAACTGGGATGACTTCCACCACCGAATATGTGATTGATCGCCGCTATATCGAGTCTGATTCGTTATTTCTTCGTCGCCGAGGGCCGTTGGAACAGTTTGTATGACGTTTGCCTGATAACGTAACTGCCCGGGTTTCAATTGTCGGTAATGGATGTGCACTGTTGATCAGTCCCAAATATAAGGCGAAACGGCCGTCCAGTGCTTTCTGTTGAGGTTTCTTCTAGACTCGATGAAATACTTAATTATAATTAACTCAAATCCTCCTTATTTCTATCACACATATATATGTATATATATATATATATATATATATATATATATATATATATATATATATATATATATATATATATATATATATATATATATATATATATATATATATATATATATATATATATATATATATATATATATATATACGTACATCATATATGTTCTAAATGTTGCGATAACCAGGCTTATTGTGTGGGACATGTTTCCACTATGTATAAAATGTTTCTGTTGCAAATAGACTCTTACAATTAAGTCCAGATCCAAGCCGGGGAATGGGCAAAGACGGAAATCTGGCGCTACCCAACGAGCTTCTTTGGGTAGATGAAGCTCACCAACCCAGGAGAACAGTCCACCTGGAGAAGTATGGCATAACATTTTGAACCACCGCTGACTTACGGTCATATCACAAAACGGAAAATGCTATGAAAGAAGATTCTAACAGAAAAGACGCAATTGAGCACTGAAGGCTTTTGGCTTTCAACACTGACAACTGTCCGGCAAATCCTGCAGCCAAGCCATTCCCAAATTTAATGCCATTTATTGTTTTGGATCTTGTCAGTACGGCCGAGTTGGAGGCCATACAGTCTCGGCAGCACACTGCTTCCATACACCATCGCCCAGACCTGCTCTCTGGAGCAGTCTCTCTATTTTCACAACTAAAGGACTGAATTTTCTGCAAACGGGAAGATCAATTGATTGTAGGAGTTACAATACTACGCGGAATTTGATTGATGATGTGTGTCTGCGTGTACGTTTGAGCATCAGATATGCATTTTTATTTATGTTTAGTAGTGTCCGTCTGCAAATTGGTGGATGTTTTGTGTGAAAATTAAACAATTTATGTTATACCTATTGTGGTCGTCGTAAGACTGATCTGACATTATTTGATTATTGACTTAATAATAGTTGGATACATAAACTATTTTTCAGGATGATTATAATTATTTTCATTGTAATATATTGTGTTATTTGTATGCAGTAAATTTAATAAATTCCATCCTAAGATATGAACAAGATTTAACTCTTTTTAAGCAAAATTCTTCGTTGGGCTCTGGAGAATGAGGCACTCATTTAGTTTTCAACCGATCTTGTCATTATTATAGCAAAGGTCGACAACACAAGATTCGCGTAAACATGCTAGAACCGTATTCATCTGTGCATTTAGCACCCAGCCGAAAAGTTTCTCTTTTGGGATCATTTCTATCAGCAGACATCTACTCTCATTAGTGGAGATAATACCTGTCCTTAGCTGCTAGTTAATGACCATAGTTTTTTGAGCGGAAATATTTGATTCTTCTTGTATTTTTCTGAAGCTGGTATATTTTTGTGTTGCTTTAGCAACTTCGTACGATGGATTTTCTATAGTGATTATGATAGTGTTATACGGGAAAGTAATATTCTCCCATTATGGGCATTATTACTTATATGGTATAATGACACCTTAACACAAAGACAGAACGGAATTGATGAAAGGAGAAACATTTTTAACAGATAATTTTATGCTGTTAAGACATGCACAAAATTATACATAGATATGTATGCGTGTCTCAATTGCAGAAACTATAAGAGTTATAGACCACACGAGTAGAGCGAAAATGGCTAATAGTGAGCGGGTTTTACTTGTAATAAACCCCAGCGTAGGATTATTTTGCGTTTCTGGAGAAGCCATATTTACGATTCTGAACCGAGATTTGAGAGGGTCGGATTTATTTCATGTATCATCAGCAAGAACTTATACCTCAAAAAGGAAACGATGAAGCATTGTTTTTTTCCCAACATCAGAAATCCGGACAGGAGATTTCGAAGATATATTCCTAAAGGAAATCTGCGCTATGGATTTGTGAGCAGACTCTTTTCCGGTTGCAATTGATGAAATGTTTTTCTTAAAACAATATTTCAGAAACAAAATGTTCCTCTAGTTCACAATCTTTTATCGCTTTCCACTCCTGGTGAAGGATTCACCCGTTGGCTTTTATTTGACTTAGCACGTAACGTCAGCATCAGGATTTTTCCATTTTCTTTCGTCAAGTTACATGTGATTACCATATTCATTCTTACGACATTGAAATTTCTCAAGTAATGTCCTTTGTGTTACGTAATACAGTGTATGTGTTTGTGAATGTAAAATTTTCCATTGTTACGATGATCTATCTATGAATCTATCCACATACACACACAAACACACACACATACACACACACACACTTATATCTATCAATCTATGTATCTATCTATGTATATATCTATCAATATATATATATATATATATATATATATATATATATATATATATATATATATATCAATCTATATATATATATATATATATATATATATATATATATATGAAGGAGAACACTGAAGTCAACACTCATAGGCGAGGCAAAATGTCCACTTTTATATTTTATATTTACGTACGTTCTCTCTCTCTATCTGAAATTCAGTACTTTTTCTATAAATATAGCTTACCTTAAAACTATTATATTTCTTTATCTATACACACACACACACACACACATATATATATATATATATATATATATATATATATATATATATATATATATATATATATATAATCGTTTTCATGTTCACATTCTTCTATTATGTATCAATCGTAGCTGTCCGTACCTTTTTATATTTTCTATAAGTAGCTTTTTGATTCTTACCATAATTCTTGGTTCTTCTTCTGTCATTCATTTTCAACCATCGTACTGTATTTGTGTCATTCTTCTCCCGGATGTTCATCCATTTGATATACCTTTAGAATTTCCTCTTCCCAGATCATTTTTCCATTTCAACTCCCAGGAAACCCGACTATAAATTTCTTTTTATTCTTTCCACTTTCCTTGTTTTTGCTTTTATTCTATTTTCCTTACTCCTATTTTCATCAAAACCCGCTTTCTGATTCGGTGGTGTGTCCATGCTTTTTTACAGGGTTTTTCTATTGAACATAATCTTAGTTTATTTCACATATGTTCATGGTGTATCTTAGACATCATGAAGCACTTCAACTATTTCTGCATAACAATCTTTTAATCTCTCTTAATATTTTGCTTATTTTCCCTAGTACGTTCTTCGGTATTCGTATGTCTGTCTGTGTGTCTGTCTGTATACGTGTGTTGCCTGGATGCATATACTTATATGCGCACACATAAGAGTCTACTTCAATTAGTACAATCGCTAAAGCAAACAAGAAAAATTGGTTTCCCCATGTCAGGCATTTTAAAATACTGACATATATTTGCATTGAAGTTAAATAATGTAAAAATATATTTATTTTCCGTAATTTATTTTTTATTTTATTGATTGATTTCTATTAAACAAGGAAAAACTTGCAAATAACAACCAAAAAAATGAAAAAAAAAAGAAACTGTGTTTGCAATTTGTAGCGTTTGCTTCTTCCCGTTGATCTGTTGTTTCTGGCTGTAAAAACAAGTCAAGAACGTCCAAGAGGATAAAAAGCAGAAACAGGAATACGGTGAAAAAGTGGCCGTATGTCATGTTGCATGGGATTGCGCCGAACACGTTTTATCCATTAGAGTGATTTGAAAAGACGCAAGGCAAACGCTTACATTAAAAACGACGAAAGATATTTTTTTGAAGGTAAAGTTAGAGAGAGAGGAAAAGGGTGAGTGGGCTTGTTGCGACTCCAGTATTGAAAGGAAAGAAAAGATTAATGGAGGAAGGAACCTGGTAAACAAATAAGAGGAAATTTAGAGAAAGTTGCGAGAGAGTAAGACAAAGAAAGTTTATAGAGAAAACATTCAAATGAATAGACCAATAAATGATATGAATGAATGAGAATAAAAATTAACAGTAGTTTAAAAATGTCAGGATAATGACATATAAAAGTAAGCTAAAATAACTCTCTTTAACTATATATATATATATATATATATATATATATATATATATATATATATATATATATATATATATATAATTAAAATTACCGTTGCTTACGTTTCGGTTTCTTGATGGAATATAGGATGCTTGTTCGATTCCAATCAGATGCTTAATCGTTCTTTAGTCGGACTTCTCAATCTAGGTGGGTTGTTAATAATTTCACTAATTAAAAAAAAACACTTAAAATAATTAGCAACTCAAACCAATTGATAGCTGCCAAGCCTGCGTGTGCCACACTCTAAGTCGCGTCCTTGTGCCTATAATTGACACGTTAATAGTAATTTTACCATTATATGTCCGAAACTCCGCCCACTTTGTGTAAATCAAAGTTACTCTCATCTAATCCAACCAGATGTTGAGACTGCACCTGGTGGGCACAGTAATACGGAGTGCGAGAGAAAAACAATAATCACAACAAAATTGCAATATGAACTGTGGTAAATATAGTGACCGAGACATTAAGTTTATAATTCCTAAAAAATCATACCCTGATGTCCTCAAGGACACATTGGTTGTGTTCAATACCTGAACAAAAAAACTTGGAGTGTTGAGTTAAAGGGAGATTACTGATATTTGGTTATGACACGTGGAACTAGAAGAATTTACCTTGGCGAACGAAATAAGAGTTCCAGTTTCAAATTCCAATCACCTGAAGAAGGCTGGAGAGTACAACGGCCGAAACATGGTGAATATGGCAACAAAGATGGAGACAATTGTCACAACAATGTAAATAGTGAAAATAAAACATTATATATGTTCTGCTCTTTGCTCATTTGATTCTATTTTGAGTAGTAGATCTGAGCCGATGCCGACAGTTTTAAATATAGTCATAGAATATTTATGCTTCATCGCAAGGTTGACTAAGTTATTCTGGGGTCTTTGTTTTTATTTCTTTCTCACTTCTTTGCTAATTATTGCGTACCATATATAAAATAATTTAGGAAGACATCAGGCAATGGTATGGAGGAAATATAACGATGGGTTTTTGAATTTCTTCTTCTGAAATTATGTACATATATATGATGGGCTATGTAGTCTATTTAGTTGTAAGGGTGGCTTAATGGATAGCAGTTTGCAATGAGAAATCGTAGTGCCCGTTTCAAATTTGAGTTGGTTTCCTTACATTACTTTACACCCAAAAATATTCGGAAAAGTGTCAGTTACCCCAGGTATAGGCTAAATAGCAGAGCATGAAACTGAAAAATCATTATTCTCCTGAAACTATTGCTTCACCAAAAATTTTTAGTAATCCTCCATTTCAAAATATGTTCCGGTTTAAAAACAATAGGGTTGGTAAGCCGTAAAAAAAAACAAATCAATCGATCAGAAACTCCAACCAATTTCAAATTATATACATTCGTTTGTTGCTTCGTTTATTTGTAGCGTATTTTGCTAGCCCTCATCATGAAGAGGTTATTGTGTTGCTTAGTCGACCAACACGGAAAGGTCTCACTTTTTCCGTCAGAAAAGCACAAGAAAATATATTTCATAATAGCAGAGGTTTCTGCGTGTTACATCTTCGACGGCGTTCATCTGCCTGCTGGGCAATGCTGGCCTCAGTAGCTTGAATAGCTTTCAGACATACAGGGCGCCAACAGGCCAGATCACAAGCCAAATTTTCTAATTTTGGATAAATGCTGTTACATGTCATCAAGATAGCTCTGGTATGGTCCCAAAGCGCGCGTGCCTGTGTGTTCGCCTGTGCATATTTGTGCGACTCTGTCTATATTTATTTGTGTGTGTTGCCAAAATATGTACGCGTTTTGTTCATTTGTGATAATGTTATTATATTACAGATATTTCAGAATAGAAATGTACAGTTTAATTATATGTAAAAGTAGTTAATATTTTCCTATAACAAAAAATAAAGTTCTGTAGCTTTTATTAGTTTGCCCGTCTGTCAGACACACCCTCTAACATAGCCATACATGGACTGATCGATACCAATTGTGGAGGAGAAGGGCAAACGCGTAAAGGGATACAAATTAGAGGTAGTTTTACTGGAACACGTAGCTTCGTACAAGAAAATCTCTTTTTGTTTTGATGAATTAATTTTTTATTTAATATACAAAATATTCCTGCTACTTTAAAAACAATTTAATGATTAAAATAACAAATACTTATCTAATAAATAATTAATATTGTTTATTGTGCATATTTTCTTTAAGTTTATATATATATATACAAGAATCTACTTACCAGTTCACTCTACATTTGAGAGAACTATAAAAATCACAGTGTCAAACGATTCACTAGTTAAAAATTAGCTATAGAACGAAATATATATATGTCCAGTTGTATGTTGCATGCTCAAGAATAAGAATCCCTAAGAATTTATTATTCGCTGTTAAAAAATTAAAACAAAATCTTAAAACATATTGGATGTCCTATAAAATTAAAATAAATTAAAGAAATTATTTACCGCGAAATAGGGTTTTTGTCAAAGTATTTTTCCAAAAAAATCAGCTTATACAAATTTCATTGATTGGTTTGCGAAAATTAACGAAAAATAGAGTGTTTAAATCTCGACTAAAATGTCATCGATAACTTCAATAATACAAAAAGTTATGAGGAATTCAACACGCGTCACCTTGTTAAAAAAAAAGTTAACAAAAACATCGGCACAATAATTTATACACTCTTTTTTTTATTAAAGCTAGGACTAAGTAGAAGCTTTTTCATTTTTCATTTATTTATATTCTCAATCATTTACTTTAAGAATTCTTTGTACATAAATATGTAATGTTCGTTTCTTCAATGTGCCGGGTCCCTTCAAGACCTTTACGGTCATGGCTCCCTCAACTTGCTGACCTTCTCACCCATTATCACTGTTCTGTCAAGTGTTTCCACATGCTTTTGGCTGCAGTATGTCCTATGAATGTCAAATTCTCTTTCTGATGTTAAGTATTTGTTTCATTTTTGTCTTTTATTTTCTCTAAATCTTCGTCATTGTCATATGTTCCATCCATAGTATTCCTAGAAACCGACTTGGGAACTACATTTATGTTGGATCAAGTTTCTTTTTCCTCTGTGAGGAGACTGTCCAGCATTTAATGCCATATAAGGGGGCCAACGTTACAAAACATTTCAGTACTCTTTTCCTTGTCTCAATGAAATTTTCCTGTTTCTTAATACTTTGTTTAGCGTTTGGAAAGCACATTCCGCTATTGAAATATGCTTACAGATTTTAGTGCCTCGTTTACCGTCCTGTTAAAACACTTCCTAGATATTTAAAAAAGAAAGTGTTCCCGCTTAAATTTGATGTTTCCAATTCATTGTTCTCCTCTTGATCTAACTCTGCGTAAAGCATTACATATTTTAATCAATGACGAACATTTAAGGCTGTAGACAGATTTGCTGCCTATAGACTCAACTTACTTTGTTATCTGATGACATTTTGTAAATATATTGGTTTTCCGTTTCTTTCACTATGTTTTCAAATTTGGAATAACCTTTCTTTTTAAAAAGTTGCCACAGTAGGTTCGAAATCCCTGTCTAAATAGCTAAAAATAATAGCTTGAGACAAAAATAACCATTTATGCAATTTATCAGAACGTGAAAGCAACTGAGTAGGTTATAATTTGAACCCGGATCGACAATTTCACTTTTCACAAGTATAACTGCTCCTTAAGCTTCAAATTCCAAAATTTTATCCGAAGATTTAGTTAATTTCTTATGACAGATTTTACATAGATTTCGTAAATTGGCCTTTGCTGTTGCAGAAAGTGATTGAAACGAAAGAGACAGAAAGCGAAAGCAGAAGAAGAATTAATCTGTGATATTCAAATTCTTATAGATTAGCTTATTTCTATCTCCTGAATCGGCAATTCTCTGCTTTGTAACCGAGAGAAAATCATTTTAATATATCTACTGTACCTTTTTTCGCTTTATGATATAAAAAGGAATTGATATTCCAAAACAGCATATATTTGCTATTTTGTAATTGATTTGCAGTGGCAGTCGGTGTCATCGTGAAGAATTCCAACCTTCAAAGACAATTGTTGCAGTGTTTGGTTTATTTTATGACATGTCAACTTCTGTTGTGTTATTTAATGTTGAATGTTGTTGTTAAATGGAGCCCACATAAATAATCACACTAAATAATCTTAGAGTTTGGGTCAACCAGATTAACCTCACGAAACCAAACTCCACGCCCTGGCGTCTTGACATATCATGTATCAGTGCAGACATTGACATTTATTTGATGTCGATTAAAATTTGAAAACTTCGCCTGTGGCTGAATTATTAGAGCGTTTGCAATCTGACTATAAAACGCAAGTTTCGGATCTTACCACAGTTGATTATTAAGGAAACCTGCTTGATAATATCCTCCTGGGGATACGATCACGAGTATAGCAGCGTTTGTAGGCTTTTATGTGAAGAAATGTGTCAACAAGATTTTGATAATTAGTAGGTAAGCCTTCATTATATATGTATCTAGAAATAAGAAAGCTTGCCTTAATTCAAATCCGTCAATAAATCTTCTCGAATTTTGAAAATATCAAAATGTTTTTAATACTTTTCTGTAGGACTGGTTTCAATGTTAGTTTGTTAGGTTTTTTTATTGATTTGTTTTCTACAGGTTATTACACGTGTGCAGGCTATTTAAGGCCAGAATATATTTTTAGATTGTAACAATTTCTGATTTATTGAAGGCGTAGATTCATGCCTTACCCAAGGTTATTTCGTCATAAGTGAATATAACGAAAACAACTGAGATTGGAACTCGGCTCTCCGATTTCGAATTCCGAATCATTATCCGTTAAACCACCCGCACATCCAAGCTGACATCACCTAGTATTCACTAGCGGTCACCCATCTAGTTACTGATCAGTCTCGGCATTGCTTAAATTCGGTTATCGCCAGGGAGTCGGTGTTTCAACGCGATATGGCTTCAAGCCATGGGTTCAATTCCCTCTCATGTTACATTATCATGCCGTAAACGCATTTGATTTAAATACATTTTCAGCTTCCCTTAATGTATTCTTCTCTTTCATGGATTTTGTCAATTTACGTCAAACCTGCATACAAATCTTTGAACCCTCCACCATATTTCATAGCAAATATGGTGTGTCTTGTCAGTGCAAGTGAGATAAATATTCTGCCTGGCTTCAACATTCCCTAGATTTAATTGAACCCCGACCCTACAGAGCCAGGTTATGTCACAAGGTCGTTTTTTTTTTTTTCTTTTTTTAACGTGGGTACTCGAGTATTTCCATTCGGGCCGCTGGTCTAAACTTGTCTTAGGTTGTTTAAGCTTTTCTTAACTGGTCATAACACCGCTAGGTATCAGATGTCAAGCAACGGTGGCGCTGGGGAAGCAAGGGATGAGAGAAGGTCTCCAGCACAGATACTACATCTGGAGCATCCATTCCTAAGATAAAAATCGCATTCTTCACTTCTGCGACTCCCTCCAGAAGAATCCAGAAGTAGAGCACTCCACCCGGCATTAAGAGTCCCAGACTGGTAGAATATAGAAAGTGTAGAATCATGAGAAACAAAAAAACATAATTAGCGCCTGATATGATACTTTATTTCTATATATTCCAAATACTCTTCCTAATTTCCGTCATATTAGAAATAAACAAATTTGAAAGGAAATTGGACTGAAATATTACACTTTAATTACAAATAAGCGGGTTACTTGAAAAAAAGAACCGAATTGTTGTAATGTTTCATTTATATTTTTTTCATAATTTTTAGGCAAAATTAAAAAAGAGAACTAAAATGCCCAGGAATACTTCCACCTGAAAATAAGAATTGGAAAGGGAAATTGCTGTATATTTCATAAATGCTTTGTTCAAAATAAGGATGCTCCAGATGGGTTTTTCTCAAAAGTAATTAATCCTCCGAGAGTTTTGCAAGTCAAACGTATATAATACTTATTCTTATATACGGCAGTGAATTTTAAAGAGTTTTCAACGTTATAGACGTAATTTAAAACGACAAACACTGAGGATACTGCAGACGGAATATGTGAGTGATGAGGATATTTGAAGATGAATAGAAATAAAAAGGAATGTGATGCTAACATTCAAAAAGGAATAGCTGAAATATCTGATTTCCCTATTGGAGTAAGAATGCTTGGATAATTTAAAAATATAAGTGCAGAATTAAGAGCGATGTTGAATGAATTAATGACAACCCAACGGAAAACCTTGATAGTAATGATTCAAGGGTTACTTAAAGTCAAATAATGTCAAGATGTTATAGTGATGTTATAGAGAGTCTTGAGTAGCAGGTAGTTAAAGAGAGCCTTGATCAGTTACTCAGTGAAAGCATTTTGCATATTAAATATAATAAAACCTGTATCTCTTTATATAAAACAGATATTAAACCACTTAGTATACTACCTGTGTTTTACTAAATTACAAAACATTTAATCAACACCAAATTACTAAATAATTTCATATCGCTTGTTATACTGTAAGCCATGAAATATGGCTTTTGCTTCTCCGGATTAATAGCTGATATTACAACGTTATTTGCTGTAAGAGTGTGTCAAATTTTAGATAATGCTCGGGCTTTTGCATTTGATGTCTAGAAGGGATTTAATATGGACTGGCATGCCGATCTTCATCATACTTCAATTGTTATCGTATTGATGGAATGTTTTGCAAATTTTTTATTTGATCCAATCTTTCTTAGCAAATCGCAAATTATAAGCTGACTTCTATCAATATATTGAACAGTTCAATATATTGTCTACTGTTCATCTCTTCAATTTATTGTCCAGTGTCCACCGCTGCTCTATCCTAGGGCCTACATTTTCTTAATTTCCGTCGGTAAACTTTTTGATGTCATGAGTTCTCAATTGTTGACTATGCTGATAACACACCTATTTACTCCTATCTTAACGGTAAGCTTGATAGACTCAATTCAAGTTCAAATGCGCTGATGACCTTCATTATAAGAACCTTCAATCTGTTGTCAACTGTAGCAAGAAATAGTTTGTTTGTTTTAACGCCTCCAAAATAAAGCTATTCTCTTTTATTAGTCTAAGAATATTCTGGTGTTCATCAGCATCGCTAATGCTAAACTCCAGGAAAACGACTCATTGCACTTTCTTGTGCTTATGTTTTCTACTAACATGAAGGTGCCCGATTATACTGAATGAAATTCTCAATCTGCTGTTACGAAATATTGCCGTACTAGACTAATTTACCCGCCAGAAACTAAGTTTACAATTCGTCCATACACTGGAAATTGCTGTCTCATCTGCCCTGTTTTTTTTTCTGTTATGTAGTCAGAGATTCTTAATAAAATAAAATGAAGAATTTACAATGTTATACAAACTGACATGGCATTTCGGCTTCAGTCATTGGCCGACCGTCGTAAGGCATCGTCGCTGTGACTTTTCTATAAATACTTTCATGGTAATTATTATGATGAGATTTCCTCTTTGATACATCGATTTTATACAGTTCAGCGCAGTACTAAGTTGACAACTAAGTCTTACAATTTTACAATTGAAATTGCTATATGAAACCAAGTTCTCTTCTAAAAGATTCTTATCTTGAATTTTCCACTTGTAAAACTCTATTTCAACTTCTTGCATTCCAGATAGATTTTATTTAAAAAAAGTAAATCCAATGTCAATCGTCATCAGTCACCTGAATTACGTTCTTTAATTGCCTTCTCTTCTTAATAATGTTTTTATTACATCCTTTAGTAGTCAATAATCCCTTGAATCTAAGTGGCTTTGTCATCTTTTTTGCGGTGAATGAATTAATAAAAATCGTACCTGTATTCGAAAGTCTGATCTGGAGGAACTTAGTTGACATACTGACGGTAAAATGAATTTCTAAAAATTCCGAACGCACAGCTTCTGCACTAATCACAAACTGTTCTTTATCAGCATAGACTCCAGTGGAAAGTATTCAAATGGTTTTTTTTTCTCACAGAAGATGGAAATAGTGACAGAACTTCCCTCTACATAAACAATCTCGTTAACTCTCTCTCTCTCTCTCTCTCTCTCGATATATATATATATATATATATATATATATATATATATATATATATATATATATATATATATATATTATCGTACAGCATATAGGTCCAAAACCCAATGAAAAAAAAAAAACCGATACGAGTAATCAACTAACTAAAAAAGCACTCAATACAAAAGTAGAGCACACTTAGTCAAACATAGAGAGCCAGACAAATCTACCAAGGTTTCTCTTAAGCGGATCGTCAGCTTTCCCTGACGATCCGCTTAGGTGAAACCTTACGATTGCGTCCAGCATGAAACAGCCTGTCACCTCTAAGTGTTGACTTCAATGTTCACTTTTATATTTACACACGCTCTATCTCTGATATTGACTACTTTATCCCATAAATAGAGCACGCTTTAAGAGTATATTTCTTCATCTTTATCTTTATATATATATATATATATATATATATATATATATATATATATAGCAAGAGTCACGGAACTCCTACAAAAATAACAAACTCTACGAAATCAAATCAATCCTCAAAGAACGGTTACAAGCTAAAATTTCAAACAGGAAAATGTCAAGAAGAGAAGGAGTAGTTATGACTAGACTTCAAATAGGCCACACCGCTCTCAACCATTCACACCTACTGAAGGGTGAAGAAGCCCAAATTTGCATTCCATGCCAGGAGCTCTACACAGTGAAACATTTACTAAGAAGCTGCATAGATCTTGAACAAATATGATTAACATACTATCATGAAACAATCTGAAAGACATCTTCAACAAAACTGACCCAAGTGACCTTTTTAGAATTTCTAAAAAGCAACAAAATTAGTTAACAAAATATAGCCGGAATAGAAGAGAGCATATAATCATCATGCACTAAATCACAACACCTTTACCTATATCTTGGAAACAATAAACTCACAAAATATCAACAAGCAGTAAACAAAAAAACAAACAAATTCTTCAGCATTCAATAATCCAAAAGGGTTGATATACTAGTAAATCAAACAAATATCTATATATATATATATATATATATATATATATATATATATATATGTGTGTGTGTGTGTGTGTGTGTGTGTGTGTGTGTGTGTGTGTAGCTGGTGTAATCGTTAGATTCTCGAGATGAGAAATCAGTGGGCCAATTTCGAATTCAATTCGGGATTGATACAGTCCATTTCAAATACGCTTACATGAAATATTCACCCATTTACTGTTCCCCCAGTTATGGATTAAATAAGAAGGGGAACTATAGCAGGTGTTTCTAACCACTATAGGAAAATAACAACTTCAAAATTCCAACTTAAAATTCAGAACGATATATCTCCATGGCGTGGTACATAATTAAATTTTAATTAAGAGTTCTTCAACATAATTTGGGGAAAGAGTAAATAGATTGAATAAGTTGTTGTTGAAGAAACACAACTTCCTCTGAACTGAAGGACATTCACGTAAAACGAGCAGCCATACTGAAATCAGACTGATCTGCAGTGCGCTTTCAATTTGAAACAGCTCTGATGATGACTCTTCTACTGATAGCTCCAGATTCATTCATAGATTAAGGACGTAAATATGCGTATTTGATCCCCAAATTCTACATATTTTTTTATCTACCTTTTTCATCGTGATTCTTCCTGGACCATACTATCGCGATGGATTTTTCACCTGACTAAATTAAAAAATATGTTTAATAGCTTAGATCTCTACAATTAAATAATGAATTTACCACATCGCTCATTTGGTAATCGGGGAAAAGCCAGACTTCATAATAATAATAATAATAATAATAATAATAATAATAATAATAATAATAATAATGTTTCCTTGAGCCCAGTGAAAAGTGTAAAAGAGATTTAAGCATGAAAACGAATCGAAAATGGTAAATTCTAAAGGAAATATTGACTCAGACTCTACTTCTGCGACTGAATGCTTACACTTGACAAGAATACATTATCGATCTAAACGATAAAGACAAAGTGTGGATGAGATCGAAACATGAATTAATTCCTTAGAAATAAAGTTCAACCATGCAGACAAATGACGCAAACAAGAATTTGTCTATTTCCAAATTCAGAGACAAGACATCTGAAATTAGTATGGCAAAATAAGATGGTATAAATATGATATGTGCCAAGATATATATTTGATCTTACAAAAAAAAAAAAAGCTGAAAATTTGTGAAAAGCTGGATGAATGTAAGAGTAATATATCGGAGATATCTAGTATACTTATAAGCTGATGATTACGTCAGTCAAATAGAACGGTTCACATATCTGGGAAGTTTTGTTTTTTTTTTTTCTCACAGAAGATGGAAATAGTGACAGCGACATTAAAAGGTGCATGCTAATAGCAAAAAAATCTTTTTAAAAGATAAGCAATGTAACTAAGAAACAGGAATGATTCTTTAGGAAAAAACAAAAAATGGAGTTCTGAAATATGTGAAGTCCGTCCTTTTCTGTGGCAAATAATGCTGTACAATTTCCTTGCAGATGCAGAGAAAAAAGACAGACAACAGAAATGTGTTTCTACATAAGGATGATGAGAATATCACGAATGGTGTGCGTTAGCAACGAAAACGTCTGAAGTGAAATGGAAAAAAAAGGAAATTTATACCCAGAATCCGAGAGTGACTGCCAAATATTATTATATTTCTCACTATGCCCTGCTCTACAGATATATCAACAATCCTGAAAGTCGACTTTTCTTTGTTTACAATTTACGAACTTGCCCGGATAAGATTTTCCATTACAAAATATATTTTTAATAATTTTCAAAAAGCCGGATCTAATTATCTAAATGCTAAAACAAGAACTTTTTTCTCACTTTTCAATGTACCAATCTTCGTACACAGTCATGTGTGTTTTGCATCGTTTTGTTGAACTAGCTATACTTATATTTTGTTGTGGGGAAAACTTTATTTTACCTATCGGGGGTATTAGAAGTTTTCTTTTCACTATGACTCTTTCTTTCTTATTTGATAATTGTGTCATTGGTTTTAATGAAAAAGAATTTCGTTTCTCTACTTAAGTGCCCTCAGCGCAAACATGTCTTTTTTTTGTTGCAATAATTTTTAATTTCTTCTTATTCCGTATATCACATCGGGGATTTGTTGAGACAGTGATTAATTATGAATCTACAACTGAATCATCTGCGAAAATATGAGTAAACACTTTGATAGCAATGCTAATGTTAATGATAATATTAGCCGTTTCCTTATAGGGGAAAATGAGGCCGTTGATTGACCTCAAACATAGAAATACATATCGGAAAGTTACACTATTACAGCATTTGAATAAGAAATACTTTTAGCCTATCCCCAAAACAAAGAAAAACAATATAATGCCGATAAAATAAAAAAAAATAGTTATTTGATAATACAAGTTATGAGTAATTCATAAAATAAAGATACAAAAAGATGAGAAAATGAAATGCACCTGAATGTTGAACAATGTTTGCAGTAATATAATAGGCAATAGCATACCATTTATAACCGGAACATTGTTAACGCGTTAGTTTGGAAGACTTAAACGTAGGAAAGAGAATAATAGACGACCTATGGTCAGTTGAAATCAGCATGAATATTGACTTCTTAGTATATATTATAGACTGCAAAATGACGGACTAAAGACACAATTGGCTTCCATATGTCAGTCAGTCTGTTTTATGCCATGCGTGATACACGCTTAGCCGATCATGACTGACGAGGCAGATTTTTCCTGCAGTAGCTTGCCATTTCTTTCTGCGGTAGACCAGTTGCCCAGTTGCCGTCCAAGGCTATAGAACCTGGTCTGACCTTCTATTTACATAGCTGGGAGGAGAAGAAGAGGATTAATACCTTTCCCAAAGCTATTACCACGTAATAAATGTAATTCGACTGGAATTCGAACTCGGCCCTCCGTTTCCTCAATCCGGACACCTATCCAATTAACTCCACCCTGCCTTCCATATATCACATTGTTATTGAACAGAAGATATTCTAGTGGTTTACTTGCCTTTCTCTTTCATACATTACTAGTCTAAAATTGAAGGGAGAAGTGCACATAAAAATAAATATCTTATCTAACAAATGGCTGTATTTCTTGAATAATTTATAAAGTGTTCTTTCACAAACTAATTATTAAATATTTCGTATCCCATTCTGTTCTGAAATGACAGAAAATAAAACCATAATCGCTATTATATGTTTGCGATGACTGCACTTAAATCAAGTTTACAATAGTAAAGATGGATGGACATTGGCGCGAAAAGTCCTGTCTTGTTTAAATATATGGCTAGGATGTTTTCCTAAAATACGCAGTAATGAAATTGAGAAAGACAGGAATCGGTCTTTTTTTCTCAAGTAAAGAGATAAATAGCAGGATAGGCAAATCTCTTCCAAAACATGGGATTACAAATCATACAAAAGTAACTTTGCGAATACACACATCTCTTCCATTTAAATCTATTGTCACCTTATATCGCTCCAGCATTGCTTTTGATATTTGCTTCACTATTGGCTTTAGCTAGAGGGAACTTATGATTAATCATCAAAATGTTTCATACTTGACCTAAAATCTGTATATCTACATTTGGAACTCATTCCATATGCTTTCCCCCTGAAATCGTGTCAGAATCAAAATGTCAGCAGACAAGAATTTATACTGAAAAAAATAAGCATTATATATATATATATATATATATATATATATATATATATATATATATATATATATATATATACTGTGTGATTATCTAAAAGTAAATACGCTTAAATTCACCTGCCGTACACCAAAGGCTTAGTGTTAGAATCCCCGGCTGACGCTAATTCACTCGGCTTTCGAACCTAGCTAGAGGCAACCGGAACGTCTAGCCACACTGATGAGCTTTGATACAGCGAAACAGTCTAAATAATCTAATATATATATATTAGTCATGAATTTAATATAGAAAGACTTTCGATATCAGGAAGAAAGGATGCGTCATATCTGAGAATTAATGCGAATGTTATAAACAGAAGAAAATAGTATACATTTGATTTATTATGAGTTTTGCTTTCGAAAAATTTCTAAAATGAAGAAGAAACGGGTTATTCATCCTATGAAAATAAAACTATTTTCCAGATAAGATATGCTCATACAAATAATAAACCCAATTTTCAGATCAGATATGGCCATTCTCTCTTTTTCCTCTCTCTCGCTCCTAAAGGTTGGATGACTCGGCTGCCTTCGTCTGAAACAGCCGTGCAGTCTCGCGTCCATTACAATACATGATATATATATATATATATATATATATATATATATATATATATATATATATATATTCTTCTATTATTAAACGAACACATCTCAGTTGACTCACTACACTACTACACACGTTAAAAAACTAGATACAAATGTACACGAATGTAAACTTGTCCATATGGCAATTTCTTTAAACTTATTAACTCGAAAAACGATGTATTTACGGACATACGTATATTTTTTTTATTTTTGTTTTTTAAGCATTTCACTGCAAGCAAGGTAGGAGTGCCACGAGCACGCAAGCGGTTACGGAGGGTAGAGAACAAGAGTAAAGAGGCGTTTTGGGGAAGAGAATAAAGAGAAGGACGGGGAACAAGTTCAAGGTATCAGAAGATGTTGATTGACACTTGAATTTTTAAAGATTATAGTTATCACATAAGCAAGTATGAAGAAGAGAATTCCCCAGACGGTAAGTTTGAGAGAAGAAGCTGTTTGAGTAGAAAAAACAGTTACATTTCACCGTCTCTACTGTGAAAGGGTGGAACCGAGATGCCAACCAAGTAGTTCGCTTAAATTCACGCAGTCTGGGAACCCGCGAAAGCAACTCATCGGAACAGTTGTAGTGTAAATGCTTATAGCAGAGACGGAGGGATGCCAAGGCAATTCTGTGAGAAAGCAACTGTAGGCTAGATGCCAAAAAAGGACATATCACATTGCATATTCTCAAGACTTACAGCGGGGTCACCGGACCATATATTCCATGAAAGGACGGATGGTTGATTTATAGATTTGAAGGATGAGCTCAGACGAGAATCTTTCTGTCACGACACAGTGAACAAAATTTCCTAGCGCTAGTTGAAGCTATTGTGTCTATTTATTTGTTCAACCTCATATCAGAGATCAGCTTGAGACCAAGGAAAGCGCAAAGAGGCGCTCTCGTAGAATTGAGCATATGCCATTCTGATGGGAGGCAAGAATGGCTCTCTGTGGTGGGTAAATGAGAGCAGTTTCGTTTTGGAGGCATTGAAGATTACAAGACATTTCCTGGCCCAATCATCCAGAGATTGGATGTCCTTTTCGTGACCTGTGGTTAGCTTAGTTTTGTCAACGATACCAGGTTTACAGTTGTGGCAGTTGTAAATATTAGTGTCGTCCACGTAGATGCCTACTTGGAAACTGATGACATCAGATAAGTCGTTAATGTAGATCAGGAACAGTGTAGGACCCAAGCTAGGGCCATGAGGTACATCGGCGTTCGTGAAACGGAGCTGGAGGTGAACGCGTTCAGGACGACTTTCGTTTCGCCTTTTGACAGTAATGATTGTATTAGGTCAAATACTCCTCCTGTAATGCCGTATCTCTGAAGTTTACGAAGAAGGCCGGCATGACAAATCCTATCAAATGCTTTAGAGATATCTATAGCTACGGATCGAGCTTCTACGTTATTGTGAAGTGCTTGGTATACAAATTCAGTCATGGCCATGAGCACGTCAGAAGTAGATCGTGTAAAGCGGAGACCATATTGCTTTTCAGAAAGAAGAATATGGGAAGTAAGGTGCTTAACCACTTCGGCGTTGAGTAAATCCGCGAAGACTTTACCGAAGTGTGGTAAGAGACTGATAGGACGCTAGTTAAATGGGTCATATCTCCAGAGTTCTTAAAGTCAGGCACAACAGATGAAGGATTCAAACAGGTGGGAAAGCAACTCTCGGTGAGGCAGTAGTTGTATAGTTTGGAGAGGTCAGAAGCTAGCTCAAGAGCAGATTTCTTCAGAACAAGTGGTCCCCAGTACAAGCCTTATAGAGTCTAATTTTGAAAGGAAGCCCGATACCATCGTTGGGTTATGTGCATTTCACTCAGTAGAGCCACAGTTTTTGGTGTGAAAACTTGTGTGTGTACACCAGTTGAGTGTAGCATTGAATTGGATGAAAATTTTCGAGAAAAGTATTCAGCCTTAGAAGCTGAGGAAGACAGGACCTAAACTTATTCGAATAATGGGCGTATTGTGGGTTTGATATTCTTCAGAAATCTCTTGCAGAGCTGCCAATAATCTTTAGAACCAAACTTGTGAGAAGCAATACGTTGTTTCAATATTTGGCAAATAAAAACTTTGCTTCATTGAGAACATGCTTATAGTGATTCCTAAAGGCAATATCAGTAGAATTTGAACAATATTTTAACACACATACACACACACACATATATATATATATATATATATATATATATATATATATATATATATATGTGTGTGTGTGTGTGTGTGTGTATGTGTGTGTGCATGTGCATGCGTCACATTACATAATATAGACAAGTTTTTGTCTACTTATATATATATATATATATATGTCTACTTATATATATATATATATATATAAAGATAAAGATAAAGAAATATACTCCTAATGTGTGCTATATTTATGGGATAATGTGCTCAATATCAGAGAAAGAGTATGTGTATATATAAAAGTGAACATTGAAGTCAACACTTAGAGGCGACAGGCTGTTTCATGCTAGACGCAATCGTAAATCTGACGACTGCGTCTAGCATGAAACGGCCTATCCTGTGAAAGTTGACTTCAATATATATATATATATATATATATATATATATATATATATATATATTCAATATATATATATATATATATATATATATAATCAAACGTCGAGAGCCAGACAAACCTACCAGAGTTTCACCTAAGCTGATCGTCAGAGAAAGCTGACGATCCGCTTAGGTGAAAACTTGGTAGGTTTGTCTGACTTTTTACGTTTGAGTAGGTCTGCTCTACTTTTGTATTGAGCGCTTTTTTATTTAGTTGATTACTCGTATCGGTGTTTTTCTTTGGGCTTTGGACCTGTATGCTGTACGATTATTTTCGACAGACGTTCATGTTCTTAGCTCATTCTTTTTTTAAAACCTTTTTTCTTTCGAAATTGATTTGACCATTTTCCGAGACGAGTAGAGTTTATATATATATATATATATATATATATATATATATATATATATATATATATGTGTGTGTGTGTGTGTGTGTGTGTGTGTGTGTGTGTGTGTATGTATGTATATGCATATATGTGTGTACTGTGTATGTACATATATAAATATGTAGTATTAGTACATTAATGTTGCTATTAGTGTAAAAAATATCATCTACTGAAACATTAATAATGAGGGAGAGATGTATGGAATTGATTATGGATTACTGCAGGTTGAATTTACATATAGTGGTTGAATATATATGCAAAGGATTTATTTGGATTAAATGAGGAATACGGTGTTTAAAGAATTTCTCTTCAAAGACATTTCTTCTTGAATAAATTATTAACAAATTTTAATATTGTTGAAATCCAGTTAAGATTTACTCCCTCTCCTCCTAAATAGATTGAACGTCGAATATTTTGTATGCAGGTTAAAATATATTTCTGAATTCAATGCGACTCCAACACTTTTATAATTGCAAATATATTATAAAATGCCTAGATGCAAATACAAATATGCTAATCTTAAATTAAATTAAATTTGGTATGAAAAGCAATATCTCCTTATTTAAACTGATCAAAACACATTAAAAATTTCAAAGACAAATAAGCTTTTACATATCCCCCCCAAAAAAAACCGCTTTGTTAAATTGTTGCTTCTATACGCGCCATCCCATTAACTAAAAATTCCTTTTCTTTTCTCCCCTCCCATTCCTACATATCATTTCCGTTAAGTTAACCATCTAAATAGGTCACTCCTCCTACCCCAATATAAAGCATGCTTAAGAGAGATATGAAATTAACCCCTCCCTATACTCTACCTTGTCTCTTTACGCACCACTCTCACCCCCCTGTTAAATTACAAAAATTACACTACCCATCAATTTATCCTACAATAATGTATAATTTTTTTTCATAGATGAATACCTGCTCTATCAGATTTTCATTGAAATCTCTGTATTTATTTTCGTTTCCGTTCAAAATGTATAAAAGTAATTACTTTCAGATTATCTTCCGTATATATATATATATATTTTTCCTATTATTTTTGACAAAATATTCATTGCTCAAAATCATCTTAAGTTAAGTGTTACTGTCGAATTGGTAATAAATGACTTTTATGACATTAATAAAAATAAAGGTTGTAGGAAGGGTAGATAATTAATTTAAAAAAGCAGATATTAACCCTTCGATTGAAGAGGTCTGGATTGAAGTGTTAGTAGCAGAACACAGACTGGAGTATAATCCATGATGCAGTATTTTTTGGAAAAGGCTGTCTGAGTGGAACTTATATTTGGAACAAAGATCAAATGCTGGTGATTCAGCTCCGTTCAAATGTCATGGCGTGTCTTAGCTGTAAAGTTCTGAACTGTTGTGTCTATAAAATGGACCTGATCAGAAGCAACGGAAATAGCGGTAGAATAGAGGTATGTTTTTACAATGTTTCGTCTGTTGTCTTCCCAACAACACCCGGTAAACGAATTTGAATTCAGATGAGCACGAAGAGCGATTTGCAAGTCGGGAGTATTAGAATCAAGCAGACGCCGGAGATTAAATATAAATATATTAAGTGAACAATGTATTTTTTTTAAAAAAATCCAATGTCTTGTATTATTCAAGTTATATTTATCGGCCAAATATCATATTTTCGGAAAAGACTAAAGTGAATATGTTCAAAATTATGATTAGTTCCTCATTCCTAAACAAATAGATTATATTTCGTCAATGAAAACGTTTTACTAAAAGAAAATTCCAGGGATTTTTATTTGCTAGTACAGAACTGTGGGCGTTTGTTTCTTTTATTACTCATTTTGACTTCATCAAGTTAATTAAATACATAATTTTAAACTCCAACAAAATTAGGAGAAAGTTGTTTTGTGTGGTATCCGACGGTCTAGGGATATCTTGTATCTGACACGAAAGTGTTATGACCCAACTGCTGATGGCGGTACAGCATCTGTTATCGTTCTACAGGCCTAAACAGTAGTGGCAGTCTCGATTGCAACGGAACTATGTGCAGACGCTCTCACCCGATGTCGCCTTGTTATCTTCTTTCCTTCGAGCACCCTTCTTCTGGGCGGCAAGCGTTTTATTTCTGCTCTCCTCGCTTCAAACCTCAGTGTACATAGCATCTCCAGCTTGAGCGATCGTTGGCAACGTCTTCCAGCCACTCGATGTCCATCTCTATCTACCTCATACCCCTTTTGTAGACGTCCTTCAGGCGACGATACGGTTTTTCTAAATTCTTCTTTACGTGAGCGTGTTTTCACGTGAGTATGATTTGCACAATCCAATAGCCACTCTTTCGAAAAATCCCATAATGAAGCTTTTATATTTAGTCACTTTACGTTAATAATGAGTCTCATTTAAATTTACGTCAATATTGAGAAACCTGTCACACACACACGCATATTTATATACATACATATATATATATATATATATATATATATATATATATATATATATATATATATATAGGAAAGATAGAAATATCATTTTACTGGCAGGAAATGTTGGTTTCATGACTCTCGATATCATAAAAAATATATATTTACTGATTTTAGCGTTTTAAATCAATACGCTAAGTGGGTAAGACAGGCGAAAATAAACTTTGCTATAATCATAAATATATAAATTAAAAAAAAAATAAAAATAAGAAAGGTCTTATGTAGGAAATAGTTCGATTATTATTTTTTTGAGACTTCTTAACCAAATTGTAGATGACAGCGTAATTTATCGTGGCCGAATGAATAACTATGTTCCTTCTCAAATGAAAATCTTTAACATTTCAACACGCATTTCCCATCCATTTGATGAATCGTTAAGCTGAAGTAAAAATCAGTTTCTGCTATGTTGATATCGTAAAAATAAAAATGCCAAGGTCTTTCGTTTAAATTACCTTTTGTGAATCGGCGATTGTTGTCAACAATCCTCTGCGAAAATCCCGAACGTACGAAAATATTATTTACGACAACAACCGCGAAAAAGAACGACAAAATGTGGAGGTAATTCGGTGCATTATTCCTGAACAGGATGACTTACCTCAGTTGTTAAGGCCTTTGCTTGCAAAATGCTATAAAGAGGAAATGAGAAAAATGCCGCCGTTTCTTTTATTTTTCTTGGTCACCATTGAACAAAGGAAGCAATAGAAGGACATTTTGTTTAAAACACCTGGGTTTGTTGCTCAGGTAATAGATTTATTATATTGTAAATATTCATACTGCACGCAGACACACACAAACACACATTGCGCATATTGTGTGTAGGTGTATATACAATGTTACACTGAGCATAAATTTATGTACGTCTGGTGAAGTGCAAAGGTGGTCTAATGAAAAACGGCACGGAAAGGCGAATCAGCCATCCGAGTTCATATTTCAATTATATTTGTTAATGGACACGTTGTGCAAATGTCCTTGGTATAGGCACGTTGCCAAGTAAGGGATGATTCTCCGTTGCCGGAAACCCTTACGAGAACCTCAAGAAATAATAGTAACATCAAGATGATTTCATTGATTCATGAAAATATATGATATATCTAGGAGGTGTTCCAAAATTCTTTTCGTTTAAAATAATTTAATTTTTTTTTTATTTAAATCATCTATCTATCTACCTATCTATCTATCTATCTATCTATCTATCTATCTATCTATCTATCTATCTATCTATCTATGTGCGTGTCTTCATGCCTATGAAGATATATACGGAAAAAATAAGTGTATAGTTTTTCAAATAAAATAATTACAAATATAAGTACATATAGAAACTTGTTTGCGTGTATATGTGTAATTATGTACAGTGCAATCAATCGATTATGAACTAATAATTGATTAGATTAATTTATTTGAATGCTTACGTGGCTTAATTTTTCATTCGAACCTAGTAAGAAATTGTCTACTTATTCACCTTTTTAGTTTGAACCAAAACGCCTTTCTGGGTAATGGAGGCAATAATTGCAAAATAGTTGGATTGCCAAAATACAGGACCCTAATTGATATCTAAAACTTCTGGACAATATTCGAACAGAAATTATGGCTGAATACGTACATAAGTACACGTACACGTATACGTACACACACACACACACACACACACACACACATATATATATATATATATATAAGCAAACTCGGTGGTCATGCGATTTTTGAAGACTTAATTTTGAAGATAATTTTAAGTAGGTCACATCATATATCAAATGCGAGATATAAAATTAGTGCATGTAATTGTGGCCCTTGCTATGCCGTTTACAATAATATATATATATATATATATATATATATATATATATATTTACTGCAATCAAAAAGTACAGGTGCATTTAGAATATGTATGAATTTAATAAAACTGATATTTACTCAACTGTATCCAATAATAATGCATGTAATATTCACATATTGGTATCTTATTATAAAATGCAAACATAGCGACTACGCATTTTTTCTATTATTTACGTTTATAAGACATTTAGCTGATTTCCGTTCTGTTGTTTATGGTTGTACCCGTTTACACAACATGTAATGCATTATTAACGACAATTTTATCACTCATTGATACTTTTTAAGTTATTTAATTAGAAGATGGGATAAAGAGATAAAGGAAAATACCTAAGTCTATAGTAATTTCGGTTCTCGAAAAAGGAACTTGGATGATACACGAAATACATGATACATTTTTTTTATGAGTGAAAAAAAAATTTGTGGGGGGGGAGCTACGATACACGTGATCGTGCGTTACACGAGTGTATAAGGTATATATAAAAGGGGGCAGCTTTAATCGAATTCACCGCATGTAAGTCATGAGGCACAAAGACACAAGTGTTACTGGATGTGAGAGAAATAGAAAAGAGGTGTATTATTGACAAGCAGGAACAATACAAAAACAATCACTAAAACAGTGGATAACGATTGAGATTGCATTTAAATTTTGGAAGATCAAACCTGTCTTGAAAGCAAGAAACCAGAAGTGGTTTTTCGTAAATGAGAAATGTGAGAAAAGGAACTGTTAGCATAGAACTAACGGTTTTATCGAGTCAATTCATGTGTAAAACGATGGGGCCTTGTTGCAAATATCTTATCGCGTTTAACTTCATAGGGTCTAGATAAAATATTAATGAGCAATAATTATTTTGCTATGTACAGAAATGTGGCACATGAGCAAACTGGGGACTGGGGGAAAAGGACGGTTTCTTCTGCCTTAACGTTAAAATTACATAGCCACAAACACTGATCTTAACACAACAGCAACGCATTCTTACGTATTTTCTTGTTACATCCACCATAATACCGCATTGTCTCTATGAAAGTCCTTACTAGTCACTATATGTTACAATTCTTAATGTTTTTTGATTATGTGAATTATATTTTTACGTTGGAAGCACTACCACCACCACTCAATCTCGGATATTAATGTGTCCATATGCCAATTATATTACAAACAACCAAGTTTATGTAGTACTAATATTTGTATTTAAATGCCTATATAAAGTTAAGTGCCCATGATACAAACAACCAAGTTTATGTAGTACTAATATTTGTATTTAAATGCCTATATAAAGTTAAGTGCCCTTGATAAAAAAAATACTGTATCGGTTATAAAATGTTTTATTATATACCAAATGATTGATCATCTGTATGCATATATATATATATATATATATATATATATATATATATATATATATATATATATATATATATATATATATATATACCAAAAATTCTTGAGAATCTAACGAAGCTACGGATTTAAAAAAAATTTTATAATTAAATATATTAAATACAATCTAGGAAAATCAATTCAAATTTCATTTTTTATACACATATCCGTCACTGACCGTAATCAATTTCTGTATGTTATTATTCATGAAAAAAATTAAATCTTAATATCACTAATAAAAATTAATTCTTAATATCACTAATAAAAACAGATATCAAAACTCTGTCGTCCCATAATTACAGTAATTACCGTAATATTTATCGATTCACGACACAGAAAAGTCTTATTACATTTATTGTAACAAAAGATTCAAAGTAATTGAAACTGTTCTGATGCAGAATAAACTAACCACATAAAGCACATAACACGTCCACTTAACAGCATACACAGGCAGATAAAGGCACCGACATCCCATTTAATTTTGGTAGGGTTGATATTTTCTACTTGACTCCATATATATATTGTGATCGTTGTATTGTTTTGTATTCTTTTTTTCAATGCTGTTCGTGATTGTTAAATCTTTCTTTGAATGTTGTTTCTGTTGCTCCCATGTAGTTTTTGTCGTTTGTGTTGATGTTATTTTTTACGACGGCTTTATATATTATATCCTTGGTTAGATATTTATTGTTAAGTGGACAGTTCCAACAGTTGCTTATATTGATGTTGCTGTTTTACTTGTCTTTTTTGAGTATATTGATTTTTTTTTCGGTGGTGGTATTATTTTCTTTATATTGTCTACGAAGCTCTAATTTTGGCTGTGTTTTTGTTTATGATTTCGATAGATTCTTGTGATTTAGACAGTTTTTTTTCAATTAAGATTATTTTCCCTATTTTTGCTTTAATTATATTATTGTAGGGTGGGCTAAAACAAATTATGATTCTTTCTACTTTATTTTTATGCGGTTTGTTTTCGTTTGTGCATTCCTCTTAGAATAGCCGCTATTTCTTATTGCTGAGTCGTACATTTCGTTGTTTTCGTTGAATATTTTAATTTGCTGCAATTCCTTGATATTCTTTTGTTTATGGATAACAGCGTGTGTTTGAATGTGATAGGTGTTTTTTTGTTGTTGATATATATGTGGTTGCTGTTTGTTTTCCTGTATTTTTTATATTGATTGTTGTTAGATTTAATGTCACGTCTAAGAAATTTACTACTTTTATGTCAATTCTGAATCCTAGAATTTTGAATTTTGCTATGACGTGTTTTCCAATTTTTATTTTTTTTTACATTTTCTTAAGATTTTCATTCTACCTCCTCTGTAGAGGCCTATATTTAATTTGTTGGTAATCTTTGCTAGTTTGTTGATGATATATATGCATATATATGTCTATATGATATATATGTGTATATATATGTCTATATGATATATATGTCTATTAATTCGCCTATCTCTGTACCGTCTTCGCGGCTGTGATTAACGTCAAGTTTGTAATCGGTATTGCCGTTGCTAGTATTATTGAATTTTTCAACCGTATTTCTTTTTTGTGGTATTTTGTAGAGTTTCTACAGTGTTTGATGATGTTTAGCTCATCGTTTGCGATGCTTACGTGTTGTTTTGTAAGGTCTAGTGCTTTATGCAGTGTATGTTCCATGATAGATGGGTATAAATTTGTTATGTTCAGTTGTATAAAGGAGTATTCTTTTCTTGTTGTTGGTTTGTTGAACCAATTGTTTCTTCTGTTCTTTTCCCCTAATTTACTTTTCTTAATCTTGAACATATTTCCTTTACTATTTGTGTATATATAAGTAAATATAATATATATATATATATATATATATATATATATATATATATATATGCACAAACACACATATATATGCATGCATATTAATATATACATATATGTGTGGGGGGATGTTCATGTGTATGTTTATGTATTAATATGTACGACTCTGTTTATTTAAAACCTTTTAGTCATTTCGAAAGGCATTTCCTATTTAAAAAAAAAAAATAAAACATGGACTTTAGTTACGTCAGTTAATTTTTTTTCCGCGCGCGAGTGTAATGAAAAACGATAAGTTTATGTACTGTACAATTTCTATTTAATTTTGTCACATCAAACAAAAAAAAATAATTTTCAGATGAACACAACAATTTTATCTTAAACAAATGATGAACACAAGAAAGATAGATAGATAGATAGACAGATAGATAGATAGATTCTATGTATATATATGTATATATAGATAGATAGATAAATAGATTATATGTAACATGTTTCTTCTAAAATCACTTCAAAGGGTTAAAGAAAAATTCCTATCATACACATAACTATATATGTGCATGTGTGAGTTTGTGTGCATATGTAGGAGTGAAGGGGTATATGCAGTAATATCGATAATAATTATTCCCCAATGGGGAAGGCAGAACATGTACAAACTCTAAATGCTAAATTTTCGAGAGTTTAACGAGCCTAGAAGAATAGGTTATTAGTTTTCCCATCGCCATCGTTACACACACACAAACACACACACACGCGCGCACACACACACACACATATATATATATATATATATATATATATATATATATATAGTCAGCCACTTACTGTTTCGACGTATCACAGCTCATCATTGTGTCTAGACATGCGTTTGCTTCAGGCAGGGATCAAACCCGATTGTTTTGACATCCGTTGGAGACTGTTACCCTGAGGCCATAAATTCACGAAGAAAGGGAATTTTTAACACCTATATGTTCGCGATATAGGCATAACCATAATGCCCAATTCGTAGCGAATACATTTTAGTGTTAAAAGCATATATGGATACGCGGGCGAGTCGTCTGTACATTCACTTTGTGACCATGAGACCAGGGTTTTAATCACACCATAGCCGATTTGTCTGAAGGAGGCGATCCCATGCGGCAAATTGGAAGCCTATATGAAGACCATACCCAAGTGTTGTGGGAGTCGGAACCATTGGGGGCCGCCAATGCCTGTGCATGTCATCGTTACCGAAGATTTGAGCTTGCTGGTCTTGTTCATATTGCTGGTTAGAAACTCTAACTGAGGTCTGCTTGTCATAGTTACAATATGTAGGAGTTGAACAAAAACAAAATACTCCTGAGCAAGCGTTTGCAAAAGGGATTGGCTGATAAATACAAATATATTTTTGTGTGAAGGCAAGAGTAGAAAGTCATATGGCTTAACTCTTCTCGATCTCTGTGTCTGTAATTCAACGAGGAACATTTGCTAGTTAATTAATTTTTTACTAAGGCTGTTTAATATCGCTCAAAAGCATTTCAAAGCCACGTATATTTCAAAGACACACCTAAGATGTCATAATTATTGGCAAATGTCAGGTTTAAAAATATTGCATTGATATTATACTACTAAGCCCAGTGACACATACGAAAAGCCTTACAAATAAATATAGAAATAAAGCTACTGGCAGCACCAACATTATCGTAGCTATGCAGGCTGAAACTCTAGACAACACGTTAACCCTTCCCGTCAGATAAAGGCAAGAAAAAGTCCCCTGAGTATGAAAAGGCGCAAAGACAATAAAAACCAATTGACGTTTATATATATTAGAATCCTACGTGACATATACATGTTATTTGGCGTAGATCATCAAATGAATGTAAAAAAAGAACTTAAAGAAATATTGTATTATCGGTCAGATGATTGTGACGTATGAGTTTTTCAAGTGATAACCCTAAAGTTCTGACATCCAGTATTTGCACGCACGCGCAGTTCTTGTGTGCTCTTTTGTCTGCTTGCCATAAAATCTAGGTTATTTTTTATATATTTGTGTATAGCAGTAATCAATACTGTTCATCTATAAATATTTTGCAAGCATTGTAATTCCACTCAGTATGTGTAGGTTTTCTATCTTGCTCGTAAATATATATATATATATATATATATATATATATATATATATATATATATATATATATATATACACATATGTAAAAAAATCGATTCTCCCGTCGGGTTCGACGTATGAGGTCAAGCAGATCAGTTTCCAGGAAACTGAGAGCCCGACACCGACATATGAGATTTGATTATAGTGGTGAAGGTTTCGTGCAGGACCATCCACACTTTTTGAAGGGCCGAATACATAAACCTGGTGCACTACGTGCCACAAGGTCCCCCCAAAAAACCCCTCAGGTTTTGAATTCAGAGTTGTCCTTCTCCTAGACCAGTTGCCATCCAAGGCTATAGAACCCAGTCTGTCCTGCTATTTTACCCATAGCTGGAGGGAGAAGAAGAGGATTCACGTAAGTACGTAAGTATATATATATATATATATATATATATATATATATATATATATATAGAGAGAGAGAGAGAGAGAGAGAGAGAGAGAGAGAGAGGGAGTTAGGTGTAAGAGAGAAATATATATATATATATATATATATATATATATATATATATATATATATAATTTTCTCTCTTACACCTAACTCTTTCTCACCTTACTGTAGTAACACACGCACATATATATCTTTAGGGGAGTTGTATATGTGTTGTTTTGTTTTACAACGCTGTTCACCTTGTACGATGCCCGGGGGCTCCTCGGCGTAGAGTTCTACTAGGAAGAGGCATAGTTCACGCAGATAGGTGAGGAAGATAATGGTTAATCCAAGTCATCAACAGGTTAAGATTGTATTGAAAGGAAAAAAAATACATACTCTTGGGTATCGGTTCCACAGAGCAATAGTGTACAGATATAAGCTGCTTCGGTGGAACTTACTACTCACCAATGAAATAGAAAAGGAACGAGGGTAGTTTGCTGCAATGTGCATAGCACGGCCGGTGCTAGCCGTGATATTTAGAACTAGTAGAACTTAGGTATCTAGTTGGTCTGAGTACTTTCCATGACAGCAGCGATAAAACAGTGAGAGGTTTGCGATATCCCGTCTGTGAGGGATGGGTTGCAGGTAGGAAAATAATTTCTCACCTACAGGGATGCGGTAACGCTTTTTAACTTTTGAGTCTGGAAAGTGAAATCTAGGTATCTCCTACTCAAATATGACAGGGGAACAACATTTTAGATCTCATCTAACTCTTGTAAAGGTCGAGTATAACACAAGGAATAAGCTACTGACTTAAGTATAAGGATGCCTCCATTTTTTTTTCATACATCTGTAACGATGGATCGTATGGCCGACTTACGGTTGAGATCTGGGTTGAGTTGAAGGCCAAATAGTCGCTCAAGGCATGGGAAATCTTTGAAGAGACATCAATTCCTCACGACTTCGAGTTCAGAATATTATCGGTGATGATGGAATTTATCTACTACGACATTCGAGGCAATGGATGAAACCAGAAAATTTTCCCACTATTGAGTTCCGCCAAAGAAAGATCAAATATGTTAATCCTGTAAGATAAAAACCATAATTCCATTAGTCATAATAAATTAACTGCTCAATATCGAAGAAGAGAATATCAATAAATAAATACGTTTACTTGAATATACACTAAGTTAATCTGTATTACATAGACATTTCAGGCCACATGAAGTATGGATAACATTTCCCAAAGCATAGAGTAGATAAAGTCACTAGTTAAGTGAAAAGTTTTGATTATTTAGTATTTCGAAATAGAAGTCTACCACATGATGACTGAATTGGATCGACCAATGGTAACTTCAAAATGTGGTACTATAACAACATTCAAGTTGCAATAATATGGCAATAGAATCACAATGTCGAAATATGGTTGGAAAATAATATATGAAAAGGGATTTCATCCAAATATAACATGGACTGTATTGAAAAAGAGTTCCTTGGATGTGGTAAATTCTGTAAGATTTGCCAAACTGAATAACTTGTAATGTTACTATTCACGCATCAGGGTTCTCTATTAAACAAGAAAGACGAGATCATCACAATTCATACTAAAATGTATTTAATTTCCAATACTGAACACGGATAAGATTCACCTACAATGGGAAAAAAATATGACCCCCTCATATTTAAATCAACACCACAGGTATAGTGCAATTATAGATTTGAAGCTGTCTTGATGAACCTTCATTTTCAGGGGGTGGGGATTGAGTAGCAATTATTTTTTACTTTTTTTTTTGTAATGTTATTATAATATTCTATGTTATGCATCGTATTGAACAAGTTTTATTACCAGCTTCACTTTTGTTGAATGCAGCAAACTACCATATATATATATATATATATATATATATATATATATATATATATATATATGTGTGTGTGTGTGTGTGTGTGTGTGTGTGTCTGTATGATGGATGTGGAAACTGTGGTCAACAACTAATGCTGACAATCTCGTTCATATTCAAGTTCTGTGTAATGACTTTTGGATTGCCTATAAAAGTTGGACAATGTTCCATTAAGTCTAAATAAGTTTTTTGTAACTATTATTGGGTAGGCTTTAAAATGTTGAACTCAATTTCATATATACATACGCGCTATCCTTAATATTGAGCATGCAGCTTTACCGATATATATATATATATATATATATATATATATATATATATATATATATATATCTTTAAGAGCAGTTACGGGCTTCAGATCAGATCGAAAAATGAGAATATGCATTCATTAAATGCATAGTATTAAATGTTGACGTATCCGATGTTGGCTTTACTACCGTTAATATTTAAAGTGTTGCTCAAAAGAAATAGTGATTTTTCAAACTGGTTTCATAGATATTTATATATCAGTCTTAGTGTCAAATCTTCCAGAGTAACCTGTCCTTATATCTGCCTGGTTTTAAGTTATGGGCACAACCACATGAGTGAAGAATAAATGCATCTATAACAACAGAATTATTGTAAGGAATTGCAATTCGGTCAATGATGCTCTTTTATGCGAACGGATTTTTTCTTTAGTTAAGGAGGAAAGACAATTCGATCACCATTCTAAAATATACGAAGTATTATACATACATATATATATATATATATATATATATATATATATATGTGTGTGTGTGTGTGTGTGTGTATTTATGTATATATATATTTATGTATTTTATATATATATATATATATGTATGTATATATATATATATATATATATATATATATATATATATATGTATGTATGTATATATATATATATATATATATATATATATATATATATATATATATATATATATATATATATATATATATATATATATATATATATATATATATATATATATATATATATATATATATATATATTTCAGTATATAATCTTATTCCCACTTAATTCTTCTCAGTTGCATCTTGGAGACCTAATGTGCCGCACTTATCTCTAAGCATATAAAATATATAATTCAGATGTCATCGTAAAGAAGCGATCAAATTTCAATGGAACATTTTATATGTCCACGCGATTTAAATTTATCTAAATCACGGGCTATGATTTTTGCTCGAGAAAAGAGTGACGGTTGATAAATTACAATTCATTTCGATGCATCAGGCATTCAGTTCAATGCTTTTTGGAATCAAGACTTTGTAAGCGTTTATTTTTTTCGAAACTTGGTCGAAAGGCTTAAATACAATTGAGCACAATCTACAACCTTGTGCAAATTAATTGAAACAAAACAAATAATTCCGTTTATTATTTCTTTTTTATCGCATTTTTCCAATGAATCATGACCAAGTGAACATGCTAGTATGTGTGTCCATTCCACGAAGTCGTTTCCTGCAGACTGACTACAGATTCTCAATTGGGTTTAAATCAGACGAGTTTCTAGCCGAGTTTATAGTTCTTTGATTTGTTTACTGGTAAGAGTTGCCAGTGTTCATGCAGCGTTTCAATCTTTTCGTACGCTTCGTTGAAATAACGTCCATCACAAATTATGGTCGTAGGACAGCTTATCGACAGTCAAGACAATATTGTCTGGTCGTGATGAAAAATATGTTGCAATCACGGAAATTGTTCAAAGCCAAACAAATTCCATCAAACACCGCGAAAAGAGATTCATTTTACTGTACACTACTGCAAATGATTTAATGTGTGGAAAAAAAAGTGGGTCTAAAACCGACCGTATGTTGAAAGAAAGGAAACTACAGCGGCCTTTTCAATTAATTTGCCCAAGGATGTACATAATACATAATACAAAAAGCATAGACCCCATTAACATAAGAATAAGTTTCGGTGAAATTTCACATTGTTTTCATGAAAATTTAATGTCAAATTTCAAGTTCTTAAACAACAGTTAGTCAATTAATATTAAATTAAATTAGTGTGATATTAATTATCCCACATTTCTCTATATATCATGTTTCTATGAAGAGTTTCCTGAAGAGCGCATAATTAATGATATTTTATAGATATGAAAAATAGATATGATATCTTTGAGATTTCTCACATCTAAAATTAATTTTTGCTTGTGATTTTCTCTATGGTTGATAGTGCAGGTCAGATTTATTTCACTTTATTTCGGAACTGGGGTTGATTTAAGGAAAAGATTGTATGATGTATTTAAATTCATACAACGTAATATATCGTGAAAAAAGTGTCATCTAGCCAAGCCTACAAGATTACCTTGACTATCAATATTGACTGAGGCAGATTTATAAATTTGTATACATTTTTGGTGTTCTCAGTTCTCCACTAAAAAGAAATCTGTTGATATCTTTTTGAGACGAAATTATTCCTTTTGATGAAATTTACAGACCAGACAGTTGGCCAGTAGTTCGATTCCGCTATAAAGAGCATTTTGCTCTTGTCAACATTATGGTGATATTGTAAGCGTAGCTTACAAGTGGGACATGGCCGAAAGTTTAGAGCCTCCAGCGAGGATCGGAATCACTACTCAGTCGTAATCTTTCTAGAGCTGCAAACTTGCCAACAAGTTTGATTACATGTGGCACAAGGGCGAAAGAAGGGGGAATTCAATGAGAATTGAATAGTAGTCGTAATTGATCTTTTACGTATAAATACGATTCCTGTACAATGAAATCTGATACATTAGGAAAGTGATCACTTTAATTAATAATAAGTAAGTGGTATGGAATATAATTCTGTGTTACTAAAATGACGGGATATCTTTGTGCCAAAATATTGAGCTATATATATATTCCGAGTGTTAATAGTGTTCCTAAAACAACGGGATACCCTTTGTGCTAAATAATTGAGCCCTCCACATTAGTCGGACTATTGTCCTCATCTTTGTCGCCATAGGATCGGAACGTTTCGGCCGTTGTACGCTCCGGCCTTCTTCAGAATTTCGAACTGAACCCTTTATTTTCGCTGGGGTAGACTGTTCTAATTCCACGTGCCATGTTTGATGGATGTCAGTTATCAGTTATCTCCTGCTAATTTCCCCCTCTGAAAGTTCTCCACTGCCAACAGGAATTGAACTCACCTTCTTTGGGTCTGTCACTGGATCTAACCAACGCCTTTATCCACTGTGCCATGTGTCCTTGAGGACATCTGGGTATGAACTTCTGGTATTATAAACCTAATGTTTTTCAGCATCATTTTTACCAGTGCTCATATTGCAATTTTGCTGTTATCAATGTCTTTACCAGAGTTCATATTGCCTTTGTTATCAACTCCTTATTACTGGTTTCCCATATTGTATTCTTTTCGGCTCAGGAGATTTTTGTGGCCTAGCATATAAGTTTACGAATTTTCCAATGGTGTTCCCTGTATCTCCAACAACATGATCTCAAGGGGGCGGTGATCTCCTTCTCTCTCCATATGTGGTCAGCCACGCCTGATTTTTTTCTACTTCCCTCGCGTTACAGCTTTCTGGTGTTCTTGAAAAGTCTCTCCTTTATATTCCTTTCCGCAGCTGCATGGGATAACACAGTCTTTGGTCATGTTCCTCTCTATGGGGGGTCTCACTCGTGAGAGATACCTGGAATCACGCTTTTAAGGTTGTCCTGATGTTATATGGACCGCAGATCTTTTTATTTTCTCTAAAATAAGGCAGGCAGACTGGGATATCTTACCCGCCTATCCCAGTTTTTGGGGCTGCAAAATATTACTTATACTGACCAATTCCTTATCTAACGTCTCTGGATATATTTTGCTCGATGTTGTAAGCATCGGACGATCCCTTTCTTTACGCTGTATGGATGGTGGGAGTTGAAATGAGGTACTGTCCGGTGAATGTTGGTTTACGGTATACGGATGTCTTGAACCCATTCTCTGATATTAGTACATCCAGGGAAGTTGTTGTTACTCTCTCTTTCTCCATGAACTGTATCGAAGGTCTTATTGAGTTCCATGGTCCAGAAGAAAAACTTCTTCCTGATGGTATGAAATGACATCCATCAAACATGGCACGTGGAATTAGAACAGTCTACCCCAGCGATCGAAATAAATTGAAATTCCAACCACCTGAAGAAGGCCGGAGCGTACAACAGCCGAAACGTTGTGACAAATATATATATATATATATGTATATATATATATATATATATATATATATATATATATATATATATATATATAATTTACGTTTTATAGATTTAATACTTACTCAGAATAGAATGATATATTTTATCTTTTTTCATGGACAAGAATTAATATTATCAGTTCACTCAAGTTTAAAAATTTGTACCAGCTCGTCCAATTATGAATCAGAAACCAAGTACATCCTCTCAAGGATGGAGAAATATCTTTGCAGTAAAGAATTGTATGCAATTGAATTGATTCAATGTTCTCTCATAGTATCTATCCAAGATAAAATTTGTGATATGCATGTAACTAGAGATACCAGAATCATTGGGAATAGAACAGAACATACATGCAGAACCTTATTGTTTGTATAAAATTAGAATAATAGGATCATATCCAAAGTCTGCATTCAGTATACATACATACATGCATACACACACGCAAGCACGCACACACACGCACGCACACATACACACACACATATATATATATATTCATTATATGTATAAATATATATATTCATTGTATATATATATATATATATATATATATATATTCAGTATATGTATATTCAATATATATATATTCAGTATATATATATATATATATATATATATTCATATATATATATATATATATATATATATATATATATATGCATGCATATATATATATATATATATATATATATATATATATATATATATATATATATATATATATCGTGGGTGCAGCGGAAACTGAGTGCTGGTTTTCATACAACAATGCTGGATGTAATAGAGCAAATCTATAAATTATATATTACTAATAAATATACATAGTTTTTTTCACCAGTTGCACGACTCTGAAGTTCATGTACGACACAATGTTTAGGATATTAATTCTCAAATTGCCACCGGAATATTGCGTTGATCATGAATCCAATCTTCAGTGTGTGTGTGTTTCTGTGTGTCTGTACAAATACTTAAAACAGTTCAAATTATGCGATATTTAAGGGTTAAATTCCTCAGTTTCAGAGATAGATTGTATATACCTAGATAAGTTAACACTTGTCTGTTTCAGTCAATAACAATTGCCTTTAAAATGGAACAGACTGTATTTCTTGATATTGGCTATAACGTCCACCTTTAGGATGTCTTATTTCCAGATATCTTAATTAAGCTATCCTAAATGTATCTTAATTAAGATAACTTTGGGATAGCTTAATTCCAATTGTAAATAAAATTTGCTCTGTTTGATGAAAATTGACATTGCGCGCTTTTTGTGAGTCAGTTTTCACATATTTCGAATTCTATATTTTGTTAAAGACAGTATTCGTTAGATGGCGCTGTGTTGCCATTTAGACTACTTTACATTTGTCATTCGTGTACATTTGCGGCTAAACATTCTTCAACGTTTAACATACTAATAGTGAGAGCTGAGAAGTTCTCCGTTTAGTAATGACAGAATATATCCTGGCATTTTTTAGACAGGGCCCGTGGAACCACAAACGATGGATCGAGGAAGACCGAAACCCGCTCGTACACTTGACCATGAAGAACACATTCTAAGCTATCGGAGACGATCCATCACACGTCAAGTGACCCTAGCATGCTGTACATCTCATATACCACATGGAGAGTATCTCAAGAGCAACTCTTATATCCGTATCCTTTGCAACATGTGCAGGGTCTTTCATCTTCTGATCACTCACCACAGGAGAATTTTCGCCATTGCTTTATTTCTCAAACTACCTATCACTTGTTTGCTTTTTCAGTCTTGTTTACGGATGCCGAAACATTTGGAAGGCATGGAATAATAAATTATCAATTGTAGACGGATCGGAATTCTTATGATACAATACGGATTAAATAACAACACCTGTTTACCATTAATGTGTGGGTTGGAAATGTATGACTGACTAGTAGGTCCATATTTTCTCCCATCACGTCTTAAAAGAGCTGTCTACTGGGACTTCCAGACCTGCTAGAGGATGCATCCCTGCTAATAGAAAGACGCATGTGTTTCATACATGATGGGCTTCCAACAGATTTTAGTAACATTGTTTGCAATGCATTGACTGACGTATGCCATGAAAGATGGATAGTTAAATGAGTACTGGTTCCATAGACTGCATCTTACCCACCATAATCCTTTGGTAATGTTTTATCTGTGTGGCCACTTAAAACAATTGGTTCAAGCAATAGCCATTAATAATGCAGAGACACTTCATCAACGTATCATTGTTGCCTGCAAAACCATTCTACACACTGTAGGAGTATTTGATAGTGCCCAATAGTTAATGATCCGATTGATGCATCCGTTTGTAGAAGCAAGCGAAGGACATTTTGAACATTTGTAATTAGCTGACGTGTTGAGTAAGACACAACGATGTTGTAGATAAACATTTTAGGGTTGTTCATTAATGAATTTATCCAGGTGTGTCCTGACAATCCGAACATAAGCATCGATGTGGTGATTGCGAACTTCTACCATTCATGACAAAGTACGCACAAACCTACACATGTCCACACACAGGAATCTACGGATCGTATATTAGAAGTGCCAGGACTGACCTGGACAATTTTATACAAACCAACCTCCATCAAAATAGCAGGAACAACATCACCAGGCTAGAACAAAGAACCATAAAATCTCTGCAAATAAAGACATAATAATAAATAGGCTGCCAAACGAGTTATAATCACCATTATGGACAGTAAAATACTTCCGAGAGCAGAAAATCAACTCAAAGATCAAATATTCTACGAAACCCCACCAAACTTTTCACATTAGAACTCCACACAATGATTAGCCTTTTAGGCCAACGTACACAGACAACAGTTCAGGCTTTAGTCCCGGTAAAACCTAAACAAATTACATTCTAGACTATTCCTAAAATATATAAATTTCCAAATGTGATAACATGCACAAAGGCAAACGTCTCCATAAAGAACATTAAAAGAAACACCCGCAAGATGCGAGATGTGACAGAATCTTTCACGATCCATCCGTTCGGCCGACCGATTATTTCGGTAATCAGTACTCAACACATTTCAGGTTTAAATTGACCAAATCCCAAAACTTCCACTAACAGTAATTCCGACTTATATCAAAACAATACCCATTTCTTAAGAATTCTGAAAAATATCGATAGATTAACAAACATTTCACTCCTAGCGACCATAGATAATTTTATAGATAATACATGCAAAAATTATCTACATTTTATATTTTTAATTTCGCGCATGCGTGTTGTTTGTTTTTGATTTTGCCGCCTGCAAAGTACACTAGGGTCATATGGACACCGTCTGTGAGAAAAAAAAGAACCATAACGCAACTCACTTCGCCAGAAGTTTGGAAACAACTTGCTGTACTTCTTGGCATTCGCGCCGGAAGCTCCAATACGAACATTTCAGAGTGTTTGGGTGTTAATCTAAGGATAGTACAGAGGATTCGGCAAGAGTTGGATGTGTCTAATGGTGATTAAGAAGGTGTTTGGAGTGACCACTAATGATGGCGGCTTTATACCACCATTCATCTTCCTATAGAACCGCCGACTCAACATGGAGCCCTACATCAAATAACTTGAGGAGCTAGTGCAGCACTGGTACAAGAGTGTGACATCTGGAAGAAAATATGACTGCCAACAGGACGCTGCAGCATGCCACACAAGCAGGAGAATCCAGATATGGCTGGCTGATAATTTCTGCGACCCCATCGCCCCTTATATCTGGCCACCTAAACCCCAGACTTCAACACATTTGATTATTATGCGTGGGGCGCAGATGTGCGAGAGACGTTCAAATCTCTTCGCAAAACCAGAGATGAAATGAAGTCGAAGATTATGACAGTATTCACCAACGTAAACTAGAAGAGATTCTAAATAAGTTGCAGGAGATTCGGAAGTTGTCTGGGGATCGTGGTTGAAGCCAATTGCGATTTTATTGAATAAATATACTCTGTAGTATTTCAATATGTTTGTGTAATTTTGGTAAATATGTCTGTTCAAATTAGATGTCAGTGTTATTTTCATATTTGTGCAATAAACAATGTATCCATCGCACCCTATATATGTATACATATATGAATATTGAAACAAATATATTTATATCAATGACATTTTGAAATCATAATTCTTTGTCAAGAAACGTAATTCCATGATTTTATGCTGATCTTTTTCAGATTGTTTGATTCATATTCTGGTACAGAACGACAATTACTTGCATCTGACTGAAAAATAGAATTTACACAAATATAATCTATCAAACGTTGGCATTATCTCACTAGAAAAAAATAATTCTTGCAATATTTCTTATCAAGTTAATATTAAAAATAGGTAAAACTTCATTTGCGAAAATTAATCAAAGTAAGATAAGGTTTTAATTTCAAAACGGCGTCTATACTATTAAAATAATAATGTATGACATTTTAAATCTGACGTGTCTATATAAGAAAAGGACTAGATTTTAGCTTAATGCATTGGGATTGTAACAAGTTTACCTTGTTGGGCGAAACTATCCAGAGATCAATTTATTCTATATCTAATGTCTATCTGTTCTGTATTAATTATTTTTGCATACATGAACACAAATTTATTATAATATAAATGTTATAGAAAAATTAGTAATAGTATCACTTTGTAGATTTATATATCGGGAACATGAGACACAACCTAACCACGACATATTTTTCTGTTGTCTTTTTGATGAATATAAGTTTAAATTTATTTTGTTACTATCAAAAAGAGGGAGATTTCTTAAGATTTGAGGAAATTCGCTGTCATTTCTCTGGGGGCTACAAACAAGAAAATGCAAAAATGTAATTGAAATAATATTGAAAATAGTTCAAAAGTGATTCAATGAATGAATCAGTGGCAGAGATATGATCCGTGGAATAAATATACGTGGTGGCCCATTATGCGTCCATCGTAAAATGTTAAAATAAATCTGATATCTTTGGATCAATTGAAAAGCAATGCGGTGACAATGCACAAAGAATTGAACCCAATTGCTAACGTCAATAGATTGTCCATGAAAAGGAACAAAGAACAAAGAGAGAACGTCAGTATAGTTGATTTCAGTATCAAACGAACTTGAAGACTACATATGTATATACAATGAAAATGTATTGGTAACATAAGCTTTTTCCTTATATGGAAACATTAGGCATTCATTGACCGAATAGTCAGTCAATAAGTTATTAATTTATCTTAGAGTTAAATGCGCTATCGGTTTTAGTTTTTTTCGAAGTAATGCGATATCTCTTATTTGTTAACATTCATGGTGTATGATTCTGTAGGGTCAGCCCACAAGGTTAGAAAACGTTTGTTCCCGTCTATCATCTATAAGCATCATTTCTTCGAAGCCAATTTTAATCATTTATCTGAGAAAGCGTTTGTATACAGTTGAGATAGCATTCATGTATTGTGCTTCTTCTATATTTATCTTCACTATATTTGCAACCACGGCTCTCCACAATTTCCAGTCTTTATTAGGTTTTATCATTTTATTTTATTTTTGTTATCTCTCCTAAAACTTGTTCTCTCATGCATATACTGAGTGTCGTTGACTAGGTTATGGGTAGCTTTCCGCCGATCTGTCTTGACTCCTGTCTCTCCAGCGAATCAGGTCTAAAATGAAAGAAATAAAATGACTGAAATGTTGAGGATATACGCAGAAACATGTAGGATATTTAAACATTGAAAAACCACTGCTTCAGAAAAAAAATCTCTGTTTAAAACTAGAAGGAATGACCGCTTGTCTGGGCAAGTCTTCAAGTTGATCTAATTACCTGTATTTTAATGATGTTGAATAAAGTCCGAAAAGAGATACTGAAATGTAATGTCAAGTACTGCACATGAAGATATTCTTAAAGAAGAATACAAACATAAAACCCACGCTGTAAGTTAAGTAGAGAAATGTCGTTCACTGACGTTACGAAGTCAAGAAGGCTGTCTTTAGCAGTAAACCAATCTGTCTGTCAGACAAGCATATGCCGCGGTGTCAGCGAGACCTCTGATCGCAAAAAAATAAAAAATAAAAATAATGAAAATAACATAAATACATAAATATAGACAGATAATCTCTCTCGATTTCTCTCTCCCTCTCAGACACACGCACGCATATACACACATGTAGAAGCGCATGCACACCTACACACCCACGGACACTCACTCACCTATACTCACACACAAAGATAAACAGTTTTTCTTTGTGTAATCTAATCGTAGGCGGCAATAGCTCCCTACAAGTTCCAGTCCCTTGTGACACTCAGCTGATTTTCTTCCTTTGGTAAGCACTCCCTCCGGTTTTCGCGCGTACAGATAACCATTCACAAAGACTCGTCAGGCAAGTTGCAGGCTTGGAGAAAACGGAAGCAACATATTCAATTTCGTCAGGTGTTATATATATATATATATATATATATATATATATATATATATATATATATATATATATATATATAACCATGTTTTTTTATTAAGAAATAATTGTATAAAATATTTTCAAATGAATTGCCTTCTTAACAACACATCTGCCCTAACTGTATATTTTAATAAGATCTTCCTACAATTACAGATTAAAATTCAGTTACGCTCCCATTATATGGATTTATTCACAGGCACACTCTATACACAGACACAGACACACACAAACACACACATACATACATACATACATACATATATATATATATATATATATATATATATATATATATATATATATATATATATATATATATATATATATATATATATATATATATATATATGTCTGTACGTGTGTATATATATATACGTATATATATACATATATATATATATATATGTGTGGTGTGTGTGTGTGTGCTCGTGAGTGTGTCTGCATATATGTGTGTCTAAACAGCAGACAATTCGTGTCGATGAATTTTAATGATCGACTTTTCCAAATTACGAATAAACTTTATCAGATTAGAAGAAAATTCCGTCAGATATTTTCCGAACTTTTTCTGGAAAAAAAAAACTACAAGCAATATGGTCATAGCTTCCTCCTTTCATTTTCATTTAAATGTCTCACGGAGCATTTTTTTAATGACTCAGCAGCCCACACACTGAAAACAGAAAGATTGGCTTTTAGGTCTCATTCTTTTTATATCTGCGTCATACATTTACATTATTTGCCCTATAGCCGGTGGAAAATAATTCCATACTTTTTCCGAAGGTAAGAGAATGAATTGAACGAAAGGGGCTTGACTCGATTTTGAAATTTATCCAAGAGTTGGTGCTGGATACGTCACATTGGCCAAATAACCAACTGTCTTCATTTGTTCAATCTATTCTTCGCTGTTCCGAATGGCTTTTACAACCACATCGGTCATATCTATCTATCTATCTATCTATCTATCTATCTATCTATCTATCTATCTATCTATCTAACTATCTATCTATCTATCTATCTATCTATCTCCGTTTGTCTCTATCTATCTCAGTTTTTCCTTTCTCTATCTATAATAATAATTCTCAGTTTTTCCTTTCTCTATCTATAATAATAATAGCAGTAGTAGTAATAAAAACATCATCAACAACAACAGCAACAACAATAATAATAATAATAATAATACCTTCCCATAGAACTACCATTGTCTTCAGATAAACTCATGTCAGTTAAAGAGTATGACAACATATGTAAATATAAGGATCCGGAATTTCGGAAAAAAATATGTTACACCGTAAAGTATCTTTTAGCTTATTAAATTTGTCACCAATCATACGTGTATAAACTTAACAAATAAGAACGCTTAGAAGATCACTGAGAACTGCTAGTTACAAAATATTATAATCTACCTCGTGTGGAACCGTTCATCTACGCATTACCAATATAAAGAACATATAAACACTATACATGATAAGAATCAATTAACTTCACACACTTTAAGGGATTGTACTGAAGTGAAATCAAAATATCACTAACAATGATAAGAAGAATACGGAGGATAATGAGAAGGAGGAGAAATAGAAGTTAGTGATCAAGAATTGATTGATTAAGACATAAAATCAACAGACGAGAACTGATATGTCTAACGATCACTTACCTTAAAGTAACAGTAAAGGGAAGAATAAGAATATATTAATTTCAGAGAGAAATACAATGTTCAATACAAAAGCCACGTTATTTGATATTGCTGTTAGCTATAATATAAAACTCGTGGTATACGCTTTTTTTTAACCGCGTAACAAGGACAGTCTTCCCCCATAGACAAAGTGCTCGGTTTGAAATTCCATGAATGTTAATCTTAGATAGGCATCCACTGGGAGAAGGCCACATTACGAGGCACGTTGTCATAATAAAAAGGAAGATGAGAACATTAGCCCTAATATAAATAATCATCAACCCCAATCAACATCATCATCAACATCACTACCACCGCCATCATCATCATCATAATCACCACCACCACCACCGTCATCACGTCTACCACCACCAACATCATCAACATTACCACCATCATCACCATCATCATCATCTTCATCATTATCGTCAGTTTCATATTTGGGTGTGGTTGTAGGGGAGCTGCCCAGATAAGTACCTAACCAATTCCTTCCATATCATCTGGGTTGAAAGTAATCTAGGTATTCATTCATGCGTAATGTACCTTGGGTTAGTAAACTTGATGGAGCATATCCCTCTCCAGTTTAAACCACAGCCTATATTCACTAACTTGAATTCAAACAGAGTAGATCTTCCCAGGAGTAATAACTACATTGCTCTATACATAGCGATGACGTCGTCTATTTCATTCTTCTAGATAGCCTTAGTCCCGACAAGATGTGTCATGCAACTTGTGGCCGGTTTTATTTCTCATCCTGCTACTTTTCTTAGTGATTATCCTCAACCGAAAAATCTCTTTGGGGAACCGGTTTATTCAACGGTGTCCAGAAAATTCTTGATGTTGTACCTGTAGCACTCCTAGATTGACATGAAAGAAAGGGAAAAGTAAATAAAATGTAAATATCCATTGTTTTATCTTCCGACTCGGTGAATATAAAATCTCAGATATTGCTCAAGTAATCTCCGTACAACTTGTCTAATATATTTCATTTAGCAAAAGGCAAATAAGCTCCTATTTGTTGTCGGTATGTTGTCTCAGCTGTTTGAATATGTTGTGTTTCTACATATTTCAATCAGCTTCAAAACATTCCTAGCTGAAACGCTTTTGAAAATTGCTGTTCTAAGCGGAAATGTAAACTTGGCAAAACCTGAGGTCGAAAATTTGAGAATATTTTATCGGTGCTTATCAACAGAATTTAATCGATTTACTGATAGAAGAATAAGGGCGTAGTGATCGGCTGAGAGTAAGATCAATTTTTCGACGTCTTATTACGAACGAAGAATGAATATTTTCATTTTGTGTGAATTCTGTTACTCTTACCATTGGCTGTTTGCAGATCGATTTCCCGTGTCCACAATAAATGGGGTAACATGATTGCGCATCAATATAAGCTTTGATATATACGTAAACAAAGAAAAGGCAAAGATACAAATGTGATTACTGTGAAGTTAAGCTAATATAAGAGAGGAAATTCATGTATGTATAAAGAATTAAATCTTTACCAGCCTATCCGACTATTCCTGCATCCACGCCCTCACATGCATACCAAGATACATGTTAGATGTCTAAATGGTCCCAGTAGAAAAACCCTATGCACACACACACGTACACACACACACACACACATATATATATATATATATATATATATATATATATATATATATATATATACATAAACACACATACGATCATCATTAGCATCAGTTACACACACACACGCATACACATATATATATTATATTTGTTAAATTATGATTCCTTAGCTACATAAGAGTTCTCATGTTTCAAAAGCAAGCGCTAAATAACCTCAATATAATTATTATTTACCTAACGTGTTCTTTCTTATTTTTCTACATATTTGCATACACACACACACACACACACACACACACACACACACACACACACACACACACATATATATATATATATATATATATATATATATATATATATATATATATATATATATACGACCATCATCATCATCATCATTAATTCCAATCGTCTGGGGACCTAAGGGTAGAAGAAAGAGGCAACATCTTCTTGTATGCTAATGTTGATAGTGTCTCTCAGTTGTTCCTTGCCTTGTCAATTCTGTCCAATCTTACGTGTTGTCTGACTAGTATTTACGTTGCCGCTCTCGTCAGAAAGGATAGAACAATTTAGAATATGTTTTTCGTCAGATACCGGGAAGCTAAGGACTAAATTGCGTAAAATAAAATTGTAGTTCATGAAAATTATATTCTCTGTCAAGGCAAACGGAATATATTATACGCATTTGAAACGAAAAAAATTTAAAAGAATCGAAGACAACATTCAAAATCAAGATTTAAACTCATGCTATTCAAAGTATGTTCCCTTACTCCTTTTAGTAGATATAAAAACAATTTATTCAGAACAGACTCTAAAAACATTGTCCGGTCACTAGGTAATTAACTTGGTCGAAATGAAACGTTTGAATATTAAAGACATTATTTTCTGAAAAAGAATATTAGCCTGTCAATGTTTCTGTATCTCATGACTGTTTGTGTCTTTGGTACGCATTTTAAACCAATGTTGTGTATTTGTAGTAAAGGAATCCGCTAGTTACATTTAGATAAAACCACTAATAATAATAAAAATTCAAGGTTCAAAAACATAGGCTAGCAAATCCCCACATGAAGCTTAATTCATACATATATACACAGATAAATTAATCTGCAGAAAAAAATGTTTATGAATGGAATATGAAAGTTAAATATTGAGTCTTACTGCCATTATCGCCTTCCTTGGAGTGAAATGATTAGAAAAAATTTATGACATTTTCATACCTGAAAATCAGAAAAAAGGAACCAGGAACTGAAAAACAATGAAAAACTTAAAGAAACTAAATAAAGAAACAATTTATAAAAAAAAATGCGTCTCCGGCATTGCACGCTTCAAAACATTAAAAAAAAAGTAAATAAAACAAAAATAAAACTCTTTCGGTCTACATATATTTCGTCATTGAATATGTATGGGAAAATAGCACACTGAAGATGACAATTTGAAATCATCGAAAGTACTTAGCACATGTCTTCCATCTGATAACAACTCGAATATCAGAATATTATTATTCAAGGAATTTATAGTAAGTTAATGTCCAGTGGAATCCTGTTAGCGAAGTGATTTCGCCATTAATTATATTAACATTGCAATTTAATATATATTATATTTAATATAAATTGTTTCTTTATGATATAAAATATAAACTGCACAGTCTAATACTTACATATATATATATATATATATATATATATATATATATATATATATATATATATATATATATGTGTGTGTGTGTGTGTGTGTGTGTGTGTGTGTGTGTGTATTGCTTGTTAATCGCTGGGGTTTTCTTTATTTGTACCAGAGATTTAAGATATTGGACGATTTCTTTTCACCCTGTTCGAAGGTTTCTCGTGATTTTTTCCCATTTTTCCTCGGATGCTAATTCATTTGAAAATTGTGCTATCCACGTTTTTGCGCCCACCGAGTTTAAATAGATTTATATATATATATATATATATATATATATATATATATATATATATATATATGTGTGTGTGTGTGTGTGTGTGTGTGTGTGTGTTTGTGTGTGTATGTGTGTGTGTATTTCACAGAGGAAATATATATCAAATCTAATTCTCTTCTTAGCGATATTAATGCGGTGCTAAGTAAATTTGAACATTTTACATGATCGAAATGCTCTGATGGGCAAAAATTTTATCCATATTACACTCGCCAGCATGTTTACAAATACACATATACTTTATAAAAAAATAGGAATAAAAAATCCGCCAAAAACATGTCCTGTATATATCAAATGTTCTTAAACGTATTTACATATATTTTGACCTTTTTAACACGGTACTTTCAGCACCAGGATATTGTAGGATGGCATAAATTTCTGGATAAGAGAAAATACACCCAAAGAAAAACTATGTAAAGAGTTTTTCCAGTGCCTTCCACGTATATATCGCCGTGTTATTAAGGTAGAACAAAGATTAAAACAGGAAATAAAAGTATCATTAAAAGTTCCCAAAACTTTTTTATTGTTTCGTGAAATACAAAGTCTTAAGAAGCCTAAAATTCCCCAAAAATGATATATATTTATTATATTATAACGACTTATATGGGAGAAATGAAAAATAACGTATCACTATAACACACTGCTGCTGTCGAGTGCTGCAAGTCTTCGTATTCTCTCAAACAAATTAATGACTATTGATTCTCAAATATGCCGGACCATGTGAGTGGTCGGATCAAGGAGCAAAGAATTTACTAACAAACATTCTAAATGAAAATCTAGTATACAAAAATAAATTATCCGGAATACATATTCAAAACGGGGCTCTCTAGTAAAAAAAAAAAAAAACAGCAGAACTCATCTCGATAAGATACAAAATTAAATAACATGTTTATTAATTAGGAAAACATATATAATTCTGTCGAACACTCGGCAGTCACAAATATAGCAGTGTTTTATTGCAAATTATATTAAGGTTATTGTGAATAGTTACTATCGTTACAGTACATTAATTCAAGTACATAAAGTCTCAGAGAAAAGAAAGTAAAATTTAAGCAAAAGAAATATATGATTTCTACTAAACTATTTCTATTAGTTCTTGAATATATCATCCGCCAAATAAACTAAAAATAACTGTTGATCTATATTTAAATAAATTACGATTTTTGTTTAATTGTGTGTCTATCTCCGGTTAATAATATGTATAATATATATTTTTCTTTCTTTTTATATATGATGTTCAATTAAAATTTAGCATTATATTTTACTTTTTTAAACTGTAATGAATAAATACACATATTTCGGGTGTTTTGAACAAAATAAAAAATATATATTATTTACTCCACACACCGTTGAGTATGACTACGAGAAATAACATTATGTATTCCGTAACTTGCTCATGATAGAATTAATTCATTTAGTTAACACATACTTGTTTTTCAGACCATCTTCTTCCTCATCAATGCAGTTAATTCGGTTTTGAATATTAATAACATATATAGAACATAATACAATGAAAATCTCAGCAACTTTTGGTTAATACCTATTTCTCAGACTATAGATTGATTCAGTCTTGCTTATAGTTGGTAGTTGAAATGAGAATGAGGTCGACATCAATATAGAGAGTTAGAGATGTGATGGAGAAGAAAATCAATTCAGGATCAATTTCAGTGTCAAGATGAAGAAAAAAAAAGAAGCTGCCTGTTGAAATTCAGTATCTGACTTTCCGTTCATTTGTTTCCCTCTGACCTCTCGGCTTGAACATTTCATAGACATAGCAACAGTTTATTTCGATTGGCGTAGACGAGATTGTGTCGATGCGATTCTGACAAGATAGAGAAAACTGGATCCTCGAGTAAAGAAACACAAATGACAGCAGAATATATGGAGCAGACAGGTCAAATGGCAAAGGGGGCGGATTCAGAATCATAGCTAAGTGAAAGCTTTGAAATGAAACTTCTTCATCGACTCGACCGAGAAAAATATGTCATCTATAATTACCAGAAAGTTACGCGCTATAATAGGATTAAGGTCTATATGGTCGGAGCAAAATAGATGGGTGCTTTGAACCACAAAATTTCGAACGTCATAACTCAGCTGAAACAACAGCTTATTAGTTAAATTAAGTGCCATTTGAATTGACACAATATTGTCGATGACCCGGCAATGGATACAATCAATCACAAAAGACGCTAGGGTTTAGGAGCCTACAATTCGCCCTGATATATTTTCGACATTACCCATATTGATTGCACCCGTTTCCATGAAATAAAATTCGATGAAAAAAGCTGTATTCAGCAGGAAATTCTGGTAAACAGTGAGAGCAAAGAGTAACGTAAATTCATCAGATTTTTTTCGGGTGATCTGTTTAGAAAAAAAAACAAAAAAACAATTGTGTTACTTTGCACCGAGATTGTCTTTTATCGTTTCACAATTGCTAGACAATATATTTGCCAGTTTTCAACGCCAAAACAAGTCAAAAATTTTTTACATGAGAATGACATCGGTTTGAAAGAAAAGCTTATAGATTACAAAACAAACAGATTAAAAATATATTGTGAAGAATCTTGAGTGGAAATAAAGTTCATCAAATCCAAGAGATTCTTGTTTTCGTTATCACACAGAAAACATTTATTTTAACGAATTGTATAACACCGTACAAGACAGTGAATCATATGTATCCATTTCCATATTTCAGTGATATCTTTCAGCTTATAACCACTTCCATAGTAGAGGGTATTTGGAATCTTTTACACAACACAAAAGCTCTCGTATGAGAACGATACTCCATGACATCCAACAATTCTTCGTTATAGTACGATGACTTGCAACCTACAGAAGTTAAGTATTTGACAAACAAACTGACAGGGTCAAATATTAGGAAGCAATGACACACTGCTCTTTCTGCGGCTGACCGTTGTCCCACTTTCTCTTCATGGTGGCACCGGCTTCAACAAGTTTAAATAAAGGAGAACAAAAACACATGCTTCTTTAATAGCCAAAGAAAAAAGTAAATGTAATAAAAATTCACCATTACTCTGAAATGGGATTTATATATATATATATATATATATATATATATATATATATATATATATATATATATATTTGAAAAAATATATAGAAAATAGCAAAGAACTGGTTAGGTAGATCCAAAGTTCCTTAGTATTTTAGTTGTTATTTTTAAAAATAGTGCTCGATACAAATGTAGAGCATAAATATAATTATTTATTTAAATATATGATTATGTCGCGAGTTGGAATCATATTTTTAAATAAATTATTATATATATATATATATATATATATATATATATATATATATATATATATATATATATATACGAATAGACGAAAAGAAACGATGAGTGTAAAGAAAAAATTCTGCGAAAACTATTTTGATCCGCATATATATATATATATATATATATATGTGTGTGTGTGTGTGTGTGTGTGTGTCTAACTCTAACTCTAATGAATGAAACTGTATGACATCTATCTTCCAATGAGTTCGATTTATCTAGGATGTTTGAGTTAAATTCATGTTATATGATCCTCTTGGTTTACAGATTTGTATTTTTCGTAGGTTAAATCGTCCTATAAGACGAGACGATCCTAAAAGTAGCAGAAGGCCGTCGACTATTTCATAATAAATAAGATAAAGGGATGATACTGTAGGAAAATCTTAGACAAAGTAAGAAGGAAATTAAAACTAAAATACTAACAACTCAATGTAGTAATAGTGCATGATTAGTGATTAGCGAAAGCGAATATTCCATGTGTAAATTAAGGACTGGGGACGAAAAGACGTAAATGGTTGATAAATTTCAATCTATAATTTTACAATTTTTTTTCAAACGTATTTAAACAAACAAGCTTTCTTTGAGGAAACGTCTTTTATTAGCTCAAATTTCTTTCTTATTTTTTCTGATAATCATTTAATTTCAGATTGATGTGAAAATACTTGATGCTAAGTAATCAAATGAAAAACGTCCGTTGTAATCTTTGCCTAAAAAACAGAAGGTATACAGAGATGGCCCGGTCGTTGTCAAAGTTCGCTAAGTGCTGGTAGATGCTGACCGTGATTCTACAGCTGTAGCCCAATATAAAATGTCTGCTAATGTTCCTGATACTATCAGAACACAGAAAAGTGTACGAATGGAGGGGAATATTATCGATAAGAATGCGCAGAAAGTCAATTAACGCCATTGCTAAGGACCTCAATGTTTCAAGGCACTTTCAAAAGAATTTTGCATGAGAACCTTCTCTACATGTCATATGTGATGCGGAGAGACCAATTAATGACTTCAAAGACAAAAGATAACAGTCTGATTCGCGAGAAGCGCTTGTTTGGGCAATTTGAAGCATAAAGAGCCAAGAATGCTTTGATTTTTCTCTGATGCGAAAAACTTTGATCGGGACCAAACAGTCAACAAAAAGAATGACAGATGGTTATGCCGATACCCTAATGACGTTGCAATGGTCATGTACACAAATCCTCTGGCAACTCTGATGGTTCTGGAAGTAGTGATCAACGAGGGAGGTGTCATGTCCCCTCACTTTTTTCCTCTGGGCTTCAATGATGCTGACAATGAGGAGATGTTTGAGAGTGTTGTGTGACCATTGATAGACAGCCAGGGCAAAAGAAGATTGAAAAAAAAAATCTGCCAACATGACGACACCGTCTCATGAGGCCAAGACGAAACATGAATGGATGACGTAACTCTCCACGAACACATAGCCACATAAATACGGCCTCCTAGCTATCTAGGCCAAAATCCGTTTTATTAGTACGTATGGGGAATAGTGGAGAGAGGAGGCTATCAAAGCCTTTATAACATTCTAAAATCTTTGAAGTTCACCATAACTAGCACAGTGTCCAAAATAGATTAAAAAATCATCTGATTCCAGCGTGTCAACGTTTCAGAACTCATTTGTAAGCAGTCATCGATGCTAAAGGCGAAATCATTAAGTAGATGTGTCAGAAATAGTCTCAAATTTTATAATGCCAAATCCTCATAAAGATAAAGTTATTTTTTCATCGCGAATGTGTCTTTAACTAGATTCATGCATCTGGCATCTCGTCTGCAGCCGCTCTCTAACATAAGTGCCGTTGCTTCCCTGTGTCTTCTTTACAAATAATTTCATGGTAAACTCTCCGATGATATGATTTCGCTGGTACCAAGACTTCGTGATTTTAAGTTCTCAACTAGGCTGGCATCTCGCTCTCACCTTTCACTGTCGAAACTGTTAAATGTAGCCGTCACTTTTACTCAAATAGCTTCATGTCTCGCACTTCTCGCCTATTGAACTCCCTACCCATTTCTTGTTTTCCTGTTAACTATAATCTCCAACTATTCAAATGTAATTCAAATGTCAATCGACGTCTCCATATTCCCTGATCTATCCCCTAACCTTCATAATTTCTTCTATCTCTCCTCTTTGTTCTCGATCCTACTGTGAAAACCTTTAATTGCTAGTGGCTTCCCGCCATTGAATGCTTAAAAAAAACTCTTCAATGACCTGAGCAACCCACAACATGGCTGGTAATTTTTTATGTTCCGCGACGTGTTAAATTTGTTTTTCTTTTACATATCTATGTCTGAACATTTTATAAATCGATTTCGAATATATTTTAGATATACAAATTTCTTCCAGGCTAATGCCTAAAGATCCTTTCTCATGCATAGACGTAAATAATATTTTTTACATTTACCTGCCTGAATGTCTCTTACCTCTCAATGTGTGAATTTGTTTTCATTCTTTCTTTTCATTGACGTTATATAGTAAGGGACATTTTTTAAAAACGAAGAGGAACTACAAAGAGATTGTTGTTAACAATCTCTATCTATAAAAGGCAGGATGTGTGTGTGTGTGTGTGTGTGTGTGTGTGTGTGTGTGTGTGTGACGAATGCAAGGCCGTAATTTCCGACAGATTTGCACCAAGATTTACATGCACATGCTCCAAATTAGTGAGAAGGCAAAGACCGACATTGGATTTCCCAACTCTCATCGATAGTTGAAATAATCGATTTTTCATGCTTCTATGGCAGTTTTCATGTAGTTTGAGGCCATTTTGTACTGACCAGATGGAGAGCCTATAGCTGGCTGCAACGAAAAGGCACGAATATTCTATTGACCAGCGTGAGAGCCAACAGCTGACTGACACGAATGTTAACTAGCATGCTAGCCTGCAAAAATATCGATAGTTGCATTCGTCACAAGTGGGAAAAATTTAAATCTGCATGGCACTTTACTCCAATTGGCTCATTCGCTTGCCTAAACTCAACATTGATTCTGATTCCGTAGAAATGGTGTGGGTATGAAAAAATATTTGTTGTTAACATTCTTTTTTCATTCGGTTTTTCCAGTTACGTGTCCTTTTTTAAAGCTTATCGTTTTGTGTTCATTTTGTTTAGTTCTTTTTTCGTAACAGATTTAATGTTTATTATAGAGCTTCGAAAAAATTCGCAGCATGAGATAGGCAAGAAGTAAGGCATGTAGCAACATCAGCACGTCAAAGGGCACTCATTTAAAGGCAAGTAAGGGAAAAAATATTTTAAGTCGAGTGATAGCGATTGCTGTATGAGTCGTTCGATTTTTGAATCAAGCACGGGCAACGCCGGGCCATGCTGCTAGTCAGGTAATAACAACCTGAGGATTATTTAACATAATGAGTAAATAAGCGTTGGAGAATGTAACCCTGGCAGGGTATATTGACGTCAGGCAAAAGAGCCGGAATTAGAAGATCACTGATTTGCCAAGTGTAAACAAGAAATATAGAAAAAAATGAATCAGAAAAAAGTCAGGAAAAATAGAGAAAACAGTGAGAGAGAGGGGGGCGAGAGAGAATAATACAGAGAAAGGGGGTAGTTGAGAGAGGGAAAACGGGAAAGAGAAAATACAGAGAAAGAGAGAAGAGAAAACGAAATAGAGAGACAGACGTAGAAAGAGAGTATGAGAAAACGAAAGAGAGGGGAAGACTGAGAGAGAGAGAGAGAGAGAGAGAGAAAGCAGATTAAGGCAAAGAAATAGAGTGCGGGACAACGAAAAACAGGGAAAAAGAGTGAGAGGGTGCGTCAAAACGAGAGAGAGATAGATAGAGAAAGAGAGGGAGAAGGAGTGAAAGCTAGAGAGAGAGAAATAAAGAGAAAGCGATACACAGACAGAGAGAGAGAGAGAGAGAGAGAGAGTAAATGTGTAAAAAGTTATCACCGTTTAAAAATTATATTCAAAGCAAATTGAAGAATTTCTTTTTGAATTAGACGATAAAGAAAAAAAACGTTACCTGTCGATATCTAAAATATATTTTAGACACCGATGTGTGTAAGTTATTTTTTCTTGGCAATACTTTTACATTTTTGACTGTGTAAAAATATTTTTCTAGTTAAATGGGTATAAAAGTTTTAACTACCTCAGTGAGACATATTTTTAAAATTTGTGAAGTTATAAAAAATATATTTTTTATAAACGGGCAGAATTTTAAAAACTTGATGATGTTTGAATGTATGTTCCATGCTTTTATTTGAGAATCTTATTCTTTGTCTGTTGCGGAAAATATTGAATGTTTGGCAAAAGCTATTTCCTGTTCTTTATTAAAATCGTTTTCCTGTACTCATGTAATTATCGATTAAAAATGTTTAAACGTGAATATATTTATATCTTCACGTGTGGGTTTACATGCTTATTTTAAAAAAAAAACTTCTTAACTGTCGTTCTGTGAAGTTCTTTTTTCAAATGCCGATGTGTGAAGATACTGTTTTACCTGCTAATAGGTGAAAAGCTTTGTAACATACAAATGTGTGAAAATCTTATTACTTGACAATAGATAAAATTCGTTTTACCTGAAAATGTTTAAAAATGTATTTTAGCTGCCAAAGAGTGAAAATCGTCGATATATACTAAGAAGAAAAAACTATTTTATCTGCTAATGCAAGAACGTGTTTTATCTTGCTGCTGTGAATTTTTTTCTCATTTTTTTTAACCAATCTAAGTTTGGAAATCTTTCTGCTTGTCATTGTGTCAAAATTCTTTATTCCTGCCACAAAAAGTTAATTGCCTCAGAGTTATTTGTTATCTGAAAATAGTAAGTGCATTCCAGAACTGTTTAGACATTTTCAGTAGAAACATTTAATATTGCCAAAAAACTTCAAATCTCTAATCTTTTCACCATTGTATTCTGTGAGTTCAATGCACTTATAGATCTTCAGCTGCTTCGTATGTATGTCCTCAAAATTGAAGATGTTCAGGAACCATCTTCTCAATGTCTTCAAATCAGCTAACCTTGAGGTTCTTTGGGAATAAGTAAAAGTGATAGGGAGTAAGTTCCGGACAGTAGGGATCATGGGGGACGGTTTTATTGCCTGTCTGTGTCATTAGTTGGTTACAAGAATGGAATTGATTCCTGGTATCTTTGTCCTGGTACAGGTGCTAACGACCCGGTTCAGGTGTCAAAGGACCGGGAAGAAGACCAGGCTTCAAATTCTCCACCAAATACGATTTTATTGGCAGCTGGCCGGAGGGGCGCTGTGGGTGTAGATGATGCCCGTACAGTCGATAAAGGAACCATCTTTTGAAATCCGGTGGATTTGCTTTGCATTACCTCCTTGAGTAGGTGATACTAAGAAGGCTTCTGCTTTTCTCACTGTCTCGTTATCCCTGGGGTGCTAACAGAAACAGCTTTCGTCACAGGGCAACAGAGTCTCAAGTATTCTTGGATTGGATCTACTAGACCATCTTCCTGTTGTCATAAAATCGTTTTTCCTTTATTCGTCTCCATGCGAGCAAACATTACGCAAACTTAGGTTTGTACAGGTCTCCGATTATAATTCTACACATATTTATGTCTTTGTTGGATCCGTTCCTTATATTATGGCTGCTACTGTCTATGTATCTATCTATCTATCTATCTATCTATCTATCTATCTATATATATATATATATATATATATATATATATATATATATATATATACAGATGGATCGAAAGAAAGATAGATAGATAGATAGATACATAGATAGATATATCATATATATATATACTATCTATATATATATATATATATATATATATATATATATATATATATATATATATATATATATATACAGATGGATCGAAAAAGATAGATAGATAGATAATAGATATATATATCTATCTATCTATCTATATATATATATATATATACAGATGGATCAGATGGAGAAAGATAGATAGATACTATCTATCTATCTATCTATCTATCTATATATATATATATATATATATATATATATACATACAGATGGATAGATAGATAGATAGATAGATAGATAGATAGATAGATAGATAGATAGATAGATAGATAGATATAATATAAGGAACGGATCAAAAATAGACATAAATATGTGTATTACTTAAAAATAATGCATGATTAGCAATGATTTTTTTACCGAATAAAGATTAGGGTGTAATGCATAAATATTATAGAAATTGCATTATAATAATAGTTTTTTTTTCCTTGATAATTAGCGATAATGAGTTTTTTTTCTACAAAAGAGAGCGTTTTCCGTGTAGAATTTTCCATATTGCTTAAAAATAAAGTCCTAATAATAAATGAATTTTAATTATTGTTGAAAAGCTCCATCAAGTTTTTTAACAATATAAATTAAAAGTTTATGCATATTATTAACATCGTTCCTTAACTTTTGTCCAGTAGCTTATTTCCTTTGTTCCATTTAATCTTTATTTAAAAAAGAAATATTATGTAAATTTTTGTAACTTTGTATACTTATATATACAAAAAAACATATGGACGAATGAGATGCTCTCTCTGAACGAGCAGATTGCCCTACAAAACGGAATCTGACTTCGAGCCTTTCTAGAGGGCGTGTTCTCTTTATTATTTTTTTTCGAGTTCTCATACCGGTATAGTTAAAAAAAAAAAAAACAACACTGTCTGAAAACAGAGCGACTACTCAACTACAGGTCTACTAATTATAACTAATAATAATAATAATATTGATGTAAATTAAATCTCAGGTTAAAAATATAAAATATATATTATATATATATATATATATATATATATATATATATATATATATATATATATATATATATATATATATATATATATATATATATATGTTGTGACGCCAATCATCCGTTAGGACTTCATAGGCATTCGCATGAACGAGAGACATTGGTAGTTTCAAAATTTTTAAAGATAATTTCAAAATACTTTCTTTACACTCTCACAAAATTTATCTAGGTTGTTTTATTTTGCTTTCCATCAACTTTGTTTTTAAATATCTCAAATTGTGATAACACAATAACTGCACAATTTTTGAAACACTGTAAGAACCTGGACGTAAATTTACTGAGGCTGAAATAGCGATTGAAGCATTTTATAGGTATTTTACTGAAGTATTTTCTGTTTTAATTCGAGTAGCCTTTTTTTATCTCAAATTTATTATCAGTTTACCTACTTTTTTTTTTCTATTTTGTCTTACAATTTCCCCAATATTATCCTTCATATATATATAATGCATAACGTCATCGATGTCTCACACACACACAAACACACACACACACACACACACATATATATATATATATATATATATATATATATATATATATATATATATATATATATATATATAACAGTTGTTTAACAGTTAAATCAGACCTGTAAACGTTTATCTATGTTCGGTAAACAATTAAAACAATCGAATATGCAAGTCTTTTAAATGTTAAAATAGGAATACAACCACTGACTCAACCATGGTTTCAACAATTGCCCTGACACGAACACTATCTCTCTCACACACACTTAGACACAGACACACACACACACACACGCACGCACACACACACACACACACACACACACACACACACACACACACACACACACACACATATATATATATATATATATATATATATATATATATATATATATATATTGCAAAGTCTAAATGCTTCCATATATGTTTGTGCCTACATCATTTAAAGAAAATAGATGTACTTTCGTGAACATATTATTTGACTATTTTATTTATTTACTTTTTTTTGCATGAATTTCGTTAACTCCAGATAGTAAGTAGCATGCACCATATTCTCGCCAGCGAAGATAAAATAGGTTCACATCACAATTTGCTTCATGGGAAATAATAACAATTGTTGTTTACATCCAATATCTAAGAAAAATATACCCTGTAAAAAAGTATTCTCTTCCTTAAACTATCACCCACTGGGAAGTTTCCTATCGAGCAGAGACTTCAACGGAAATATTTGAAAATTCAAGTTCAGTGTTAGAGGAAATTCGACCTTTTACCATGGGGGATGTCATGGGAAAATTTCCTGTCGTCTTAAAAACACTCTTGTTTTCCCTTTATAAGTTTGTCTTTATGGAGGTTCCATAAAATTAAATTAAGCTGTATCTACCTAATCCAACCATTTCAATAATTGATTAATCGTATAGGTTTACGTTCAAAGAGAAGAAAAATACATTTATAATTATTACGATAGTCAACCATTGAAGAACAACTTCGATAGATCCGTTAAAATTAATCTTATTCACTACTATAGTGTAATGTTTAGCAAGGTCTGCTTGCAGATTAAGAAAGCAATGCAAATGGTTTAAGTTACATCATGTATATCACTACAGTAATTTTTTCAGGCGATTATTTAATAATTATATTGTAATGCAGTTATGTTAAATAGTGTATTATCAAGATATATTCGTGAATGATATTGCTCGGTAATGCTTGCCATTAATGTTTCGTGGACTGAGTTTAAAACTCAACACTCTCAGATCATTGTAAATTTTCGAGCTTGATTAGTAAATTAAAAGGAAAATTTTACATATTCACAAAATAATATTTATTTTTTATGTGTATAGGCTCTACTGATTTTAACAACTGTCTACCATCGTTCTACAAGCTTGCTGAAGTTAAGTTCGTAGAAACTACGTGTTTATTGTTGGAGGAATCTTCAGAGTTACGTTTTGAGAGACGTTAAAGTCTCAAAGATTCTGTCATTTAATTTTTTTGTAGAAACCGAAACAAATGAAAATTCGAAGTAGCTCCATCAGGAGAATACTGAGGTTCCAGGAGGCTTATCTATTTTAAATCTTTAAGTTCTTTATGTCCCATGTACATGCATTGTCTTGGAAAATGAAACGTTTTCGATTTGCCAAAATTATCCGGTTTTTCTTGATCCCATTTCTCTTCAAACAGCGAAATACAACTGAGATATCGTTTTTCAAACACTTATCAATCTCTTCCTTCAAAATATTTTTTTTGTTTTTCCTTGAGGACAAGCAGAACCTTTTCATTGACTTTTGGAATTCGCCCAGGGCGTGGTTGATCGTGTAGGTTAATATCACCCTGATGAAATCTGCCAAACGAATTTTTGACCTTCTAATGACCTGTACCACCATCCAAGCAAACATTTTAAATATTTTATTGTTATGGGGATCTACCTTCATTGACAAAAGAGACTCGTCTTATGACTATATGATGCCTCACAAGGAAGCTATAGATAGTGAACGAGTTGACTATGTGTCCGTCTTCTGTGTTCGACTTCTGTTGGACTCTCTGCTTTGGCAGCGAGGAACCCAGACGAAGCTTTGCCGAAGGGCAAAGTTACGTCAGGGGAGGTAGATAGGCCCTGAACCCGTCTAGCTGGGTTCAAAGGATATATTTTTGGCCGAGCCTACTGGCTCGGAGAAAACCACATTAAACTCGGTCTTGTGCCACATACATTCCTCGTGTGGGGACTGTTAAATACCGTGAACGAGTTGACTACTGTACTTGGCCGTCAGACGGACGGGCAACACTTCTGTATTCGTTCTTTTTGTTAATAATAGGTTTTCACTGAATTGCTGAGTTCGAGTTTTCTTTCCGACCTCTTCTGGGACCACAACATTTATGTCTCAGTTCCGACGCTTACTTTTCTCCTAAATCAAAGAGCATAACATGACAAAGTTGCAGCTTTTGGTTGTGCATCTTTAAGGCATTAAATTGCGAACAGAATATTAACATTCATCTAAATCTGACTTGCAACTAAACGATGCAAGTTTTCACACTAGAACACACCAAATATCAGCACCGAAAGAAATGACAACGTCAAGATTCCGTCATTTAAATCGCAGAATAACATTTACTGTAATGATTTAATACTCTGAGGTTTGTGTAAACTGAACTCAGTTTAGAAAAAACATGCATTTTTATATATCTCACTTACAAAAAAAAAGACCATCATCTGGCATGTGATTCGTTTGGATATTAACATCAAACTCTCCTGACTTTGTAGTAGAATATATTATCAAAATTCATTGAACCTTGCGGAAGATTAGGATTACAATCGGTATTATTTTCATTTTTCTCATATATATATAATTTATTTGCCGTCCAATTTACTGTATTATCTTTGCAAGTTAACCTATTATTTTCCATTATATTACTGTTTGATGTTCATATTCTAGTAAATGTTGAATGTCTGTTGATGTTTACACCCAACTTAAGTGGAATTCATTTATGAAATATTTTGCTCATAATTACTGGAAAAATCCAACAAATACCTATGACTTTCTGGCATCATTTATCTTTATATGACGCAGATGAGAACCGAAATTGTGTATCACAGTTAAATCTGGGGTGGAGATTTCAAAATCCTTCACGATCTCCTCTGGGTGGTGACATCTTATTTCCCTCTCTGTTGTTGCGTTACTAAAGGAAGGAGCATGACAACATATCACTACTCTGTCACCATTTCCTGGAAAATTAGTGCATTCTTTAGTTCTACCAGTCGACAGCTTTAAATTTAGAACACACTGTACAACATTCATTTCCTTTGAAAGTTAAAATTATTTCAAGAATTATCCAATTGTGGAACGGACTCCTGTGTTATTGCTTTTCTGAAAATAGTTAACTTGAATTCTTAACTTGAAGAATCAGTCGATTTATATCCTCTGCCATTTCTTTTTAATCTTCATCTCTTACCACCATCTCATCAATTCATTTAACAAATCTCATTGATCAGTACGATTTTATCATATACTCTCTACGTTGATCGCATCTCGAATCTGGTATTAGTGAATTTTAGTATAAAAAAAGCATGCCTAATGATATTTTTTCGGGAACATTCAATACTAACCTAATACACAAATTTTCGCGTAATAAATATGAATGAGTCTATTTATTATAATTTGCTTCTGTGTGATTCAAGTAATATTTAAAGATAGCAAGATCATGGAGAGTTCATAAGGCTTTCTTAGAATAGCATTGAGAAAATAGTTGACATTTCTAATCCTCTGCAATTCTATCAAAGTTTGTTTGTATTTATAGCGCTAACATTAAAAAAATGAATTTTACAAAATCGAAGTGCAGTTCCTAAGGTTTTGATTTGCACTGATTAAGATTTTACATATCGTTTTTCACTGAATTAGTTCCTATATATCTCAGTTTACTTCAAATATGATAATAAGACAATTCTATCTCGTTGGAATGTGTTTCAATTTCAAAGATAATTTTTAAGGTAAATTTATGAATCGTTTTTTATGCCTATTTCAAAAGGAGAACTTAAGGAACCATATATTGGCTGGAGGGACATAATCCTTACTCTCCGTTATTGACAGAATTCAAAATAATTTGAGCGGCTTTGTAGATGATATTTTCCAATTTCAAACCACCTTTCCACAAACACAATGTTGCCATCCTATCGTTAATCTATCAGTATTTACTTGACATATATTCTGATTTGCTCCTTTATTGCTAGAAAACGCCATGTTATCCATATTAGGGTCGAATGACCCATATTTCTTCTGTATTACATTTGTAAAGAGGAAGTTGCATTCAGAGGGCTTTTCCCCCTGCGAATGTCTAATTTGTAAAACCAACTCCTCACGTTGGTGCTTCTCTGACCATAACAAACGCGTCGTATTGAAATCAAGAGCCAATAGTTACCTATCGTCAAAACCCTCCTAATTTCTACTTGTTTTCAGTCTCCCTTTTCATTCATACACAGCTCATTCTATAACTCTCTACCATGAGTAGCTCATGATTGAAATTTAGTAAAGTTTTATACGCTTTATATTTAACTATATCAGAATTGGAATTGTGGAAATTTTTAATATAAGTTAAATGAATATTACTTTGATGGAATCTGTGTATATCTAATTTTGAACTATGCAAATGGTAAAATACTATTTGCGAAAAGTAAGCAATTCTCTGACTTTATATAAATGTATGACGCCTATTCAAAGAAAATGTGTGTCAGTAAATGCTACACGATAATAAAATCAGGAGTCGCATGAAAATCTACGTAAAAATAGTTCAACTGAATTGCGAATGTATTTCTTCTGTTATTGATGCCTTTTACTCAAAAGTTGTCCCTATGAGCTTGCTCTGCTCTGATCTGTTAGAATTAGGTCAGCTTCAGAAAAAGATACAAATTGCATTGACATCTTCACTAAATCAGCAGTCGCTTTCGCTTTCCGCCAAAAATATATAAAACGAATTGCTAGAGACGCGCTTACGCATGTGTATATGTAAAAACCTTCCACAATGGATTATCGTACAGACTACCATTAATATTTAATAATAAAAGCGATATATTAACAGTGCCTGTTTAATTAAATTGAAATTAATTACTAACTTGAATACGATCGGCGTAATTGCAAATTGCTTTCCAACAGAATGCAAAAACATTGTATTAATTCGGTATATATTTCTAAGAGTATTGTAGCTATTCCTATTATTTAAATTGTTTGGAAAGTTATTCTCATCTTTACTATCACATTCACGAGATTGTACACTCCGATATTCTTCCGGTGGACTAAAAAAAAAAAAGAAAACTTTTTTTAAAATTCCAACAAATAACACCTGAGAAAGGTCACAATGTACAACGGTCGAAACGTCGTGAATGTGGCGGATGTGGACCACAGTCTGAACAATGTAAATCGTTTAAAATATATTACTATTACTTTGCGATAATGAAACTACGAATCAGTTTGC
>CAHIKZ030000147.1:1200000-1255000 GCA_903632075.3 Acanthosepion pharaonis
AGGAAATAGAGAATGTGTAAAGAATAAAAGAAAAGGAAGAGGAAGATAGATTACCATTTATAGGCATAATGCGGTTAATTTGAAAAAAAAAACACAGATTTCTATGTTTGGCCGTTATCGTTTGACATTAATTTAAGCATTTAAAATTTTACAACAAAATAAGATTGGAAATAAATATAATATGAATGTAATATAAATAAACAATATTACTATTATTAACATTATTAATATTATTTTAATGAAAATCTAAAGTTTAGAATTTTAAATTGTGAATCTTAAAATATAATTGAAAATCATTTCGAAATGACATAAGACTTAAAAGTAATAACAGTATTATTTTTAATATTGTAATAAAGATAAAATAAGAAATGTAATACTCGTAATAACAATAATTGTGCTAATATAGAATTACCTATGAGAGGAATAGTGATGATAATAATAACCGTAGTAAAAAAATAATAATAGTAATAGCAATAATAATGATAATGAGAGTAGATTCATAATCTATTTAACCATATATATATATATATATATATATATATATATATATATTTATATATATTAAAAAGAAGGGGTGCCGCAAACGTTTTTTGGTTGTAATGTGGATTTATTGAGAAAAAATATTATACTTTGTTTTACATAATTTCACGACACGTGTTTCTGGTCTGGTCTCGCAACCGTCTTCAGGTGAAAGTGGAGATTTTTACATATTATTAAAAATAATTAATTTTTCTTCATGTTCAATGTGTGTATGTGTGTGTATGCGTGTATAGGTACAAATAAGTTTACGAATTCCTCGTAGTAAGGAAATATACGCACGCATATATACACGCATGCTGACAGGAACACGCCAAAATAGAAACAGATCCAAGAGCACATAGAGGTCACTAAAACATTAAAAGATTAAATGCCGATAACTACTCGCTGGACAAACCTTAATTGTTTTATGACCCTTCACGCAGAACTCTTCATTGACAATTCTAGAAAGAAAATTCGGATTGCCAACACACAAACAGAATGTCTCATATCTAGAATATTCCACATTGAACATGAAGAAAAATTAATTATTTTTAATAATATGTAAAAATCTCCACTTTCACCTGAAGACGGTTGCGAGACCAGACCAGACAAACGTCACGTGAAATTATGTAAAACAAAGTATAATATTTTTTCTCAATAAATCCACATTACAACCAAAAACGTTTGCGGCACCCCTCTTCTTTTTAATATACATACTTTTCTCTCGTTGGAACCACTACAACATATTTCTTTTATATTTATATATATATATATATCTGTGTCTGTGTGTGTTCATAAAAGTATCTGCACATATACATATATTAATACACCAACACAGCATGTATACACACAAGCAGACACATATACGCACACACACATACAGACACACACACACACACACATATATATATATATATGTACACGCATATATATACCCATATAGACATAAATATTCACATATACGTACATACACACATACACATCTACATAGATATAAACGCACATATACAAACATGTAAACACAACAACATACATATATAAAATATCCACACACTCACACACATATATATGTTTACATACATACGCACATATATATATATACATACACATACATATATGCACACACACACACACACACACACACACACACACACATATATATATATATATATATATATATATATATATATATATATATATAAATACATAATACATACACACACACGCACACGTACACGTTCACGGTCACGCTTTTGTGCCTGTATATATCTACACATTCAAATATGACCAAGTAAATACCTCCGCATATAAACTCTTGTATATACATACACCAACATATGTATTTCCATATAAATACCATATGATCACCTATGAATATTAATATAATTAGAAGGATACATATTAACACACATATATCCATATGAAATGTCTATTCGCGAATATTGTATAATATAAGCAATTAAACTTATATAGACAGACACCACTTGATATTTTAAGAATAGATAATTTAAACTTCCGGAGTTTCCATGAATAGGTCTTTCAAATATTAGATATAGCTTGTTGTTTTCAGACGATGTCAGTGTCTGCATTTAAAGATGATCTCCTTGCGGTGATTTAGTAATTCCTCAGGATCATTGTGTTTGATTATTAAGTTTTTTTCTCGTTAATGTAGAGATCATAACTCTCTGTAATTTTCTAGGAATTCGAGCGCGAGAGATAATTCTCCATTTCACCTGTGGCGTGAAGCCGTTTTCCACCAGATCGCAATAGTATTTTGATAGCACTGTTTTGTGTTTAAGGGATTCATTAATGAAAATTGGCGATAGCTATAAAAGCGCTCTATATATATATATATATATATATATATATATATATATATATATATGTATTGAATATGGTAAATAAGAAATATTTGAGAATTGTTTTATAAAGTTTTTCTAGTATTCTAAAATCCTTCCGTTTTTTTGAGAATAATAGAGTTGAAAAATTAAATAAAAATGTGTGTGTGTGTTTGAACAATGACTTAATACCACAGAACATGAATACATTTTTGAAAATACACGATGATATTTTTATCTTAAGAAATTCTTTCAGACAACACTTCGTCAGAAGAAACGCTTCGGCAAAATTAATGACGAAAAAAAAGGTATGGAAAATTCACACTTCAAAAATATGAGGTGTGGAAGTAAATTTTGAAACACGTTTAAAAATATATTTATTGGTAAATACATTTTTACGAATAAAAATAAATATTTTCACCTTCGTATAAAATGGAATAAATAGTACCCACAAAACTCCTAAAAGATTGTGGGAGCGAATGAAATGTTCCTCCTGTTTGATGTAACCTAATGTGAACCTCTTCAAAAAGGCGTAAATGATGAGTAGACCGAGCTCTCTGCAAATCTGTGAAAGAATCATTCACATATTTGTTGGCACAGTTTGTGTTACCAAGCAAGTCTTGGTGAATAGCAAACCGAGTTACTCTGGAAGTGAGACTCAAGATACACAATCATATACTGGCAGGAACTGATTAAATCGGGTCAGAAATCTTTAACTGTTTCGTCCTGCGTATTCCCCCTCGACATTTGAATTTATATACGATTGAACTACTTTGAAAACGGGACAAATCATCTTTGCCAATTGAAGGAAACACTAAAGAATTGTAAAAAATAATGGATAAAATGGTAGTAGCAAAATCTGATGTAACGCAGACTGACATTCTCTCAGCCACCAAGCCCCGGCAATTTTAATAAATATGACATATGAATGATATGATATATAAATATGAACATGTCTGGTTCTTTAAAATGTTTAATCTTACGCTCCAAAACATGTTTAATGATATTGACAGGAAAACCATTGTCTTAAAGAATACGATGAATGTTCTCTAATTCTAATTCGAGTCAGCTAGGAGAAGAAGCTACGGAAAAAGGTAGAAATCATCTTTATCTTACGACACTTAGGAACGAAAAATTCCAGTTGGTGTATATACCTGTGAAAGTAGGCTGACGACAAACACTGGTAATGAACCGACCATCTTTAAGTTCAACGAGTACGCCCCAAAAAGGCAAAGTACAACTGTTTTTCACTTCTGGGGTAAATTGAATGCATGGATTAAAGGAAATATTTTGGCTATGGAAAGCCTCAACATCGTTGATAGAACCAAAAACAGAAAACGTGCTATCAATATAACGTAGATACAGATGAGGCTTACAATATTTTTCGACAAGAAGGCTTTCATAAAAATCAACAAACATAGTAACTAATACCGGACCCAGGGTACTTCCTATCTAAAACCCCATCGACTTGTGCATTAATTGTATTATTAAAGCTAAATCCCACCTAAACCTTTGCTAAACGCATAAACTAAAAAAAAAAGCTTTCAGCAATTAAGGTGGCGCTCAGATTAACTCGATATTAAATTTCAGTGGAAATTTGTAAGGTATCATGAAGAGGTCCATTTGCATACAAATTACAGATCGATGGAGACCACAGATCAGTGTCTCTTATGAAATTAGAAAACTGAAATGACTCAGAAACATAATAAAAGAGAACAGATGAGTGACTGGCTGAAGCAATTCAGCCAATCATTTGACCAATTGATGTTATACGGAACTTACATTTGTTAAGCCGTACATGGACTTGATACACTACAGGACTAATACGATCATGCACCATATTGTAAATGAGGATGTTCTTGTATACAGACAGAAAACCTTTCTATATTTTCGCCACTATTTTGCTGGTATCGCGACAGAAAATTGCATGACAAATTTTCCGAAATTACAAGGAATCATGTAAAAAGACTTCTATTTTATCGATACAGTCCTGACTATTCAGAATAGCAACTCCCGAGCGATTATCAGATATAGTGATATAAATATCACTTCTAGATTTTAAAGAACTTATAGTCTGGAAGTAGGCACTCTGCCAAGCGAAAAAATCTCGCTAGGCAGAAAGCGAAGGAAATTCAATAGGTAATTCGTATAATTTTGTTTTACAGAGAAAACTCGTCCAGAGAGGCGGAATTATACAAGTTCAGCTAAGGGAACTAAGGTTCAAACTCTGTAATAATATTTTGTTCTTGTTTATATTATCTTTTCTCTAATAATATTTCTTGAATATTCAGGCGGGTAGATGAAAATAAATTTATCTTTAAGAAGTAAACATAAACTACTCAAATACAAGTAACAACTGAAAATATCGTTTAAGCGATATGTCGGATTTTAATTTTTTAATTTTAATAATTTTCTTTTTTTACATATATATACTTCCTCCTTGTTTTTACTGCCAAATATAATTTCAAAATGAAAATACTATAATATATAACTACGCCAACATTATGTTCACCAGATATATTATAATTTAAATTGTGTAACGGTGCGCTTATACTCAGCACCTGAAGATTGCGTTTTGCATGAAACTTCGAGTCGTACTCGGTAATATATATATATATATATATATATATATATATATATATATATATATATATATATATATATATATATATATATATATATATAAAAATGCAAACTAACAGAGACATACACATATGTTTACATACATAAGAAAGGAAAGTGTGCTTTTGCTGAAATCATGAAAATACTAAAAATGTATTATACGTTCAATTTGCGAATATAAGGAAGAGTGCAGATTCGATAAATTTTATATACGCCAATATATGTACATAAGCCAGTCTGGCCTGCTATTTTACCCATAGCTGGAGGGAGAAGATTAGGATTCACATCTTTCCCAAGGGTATTAGCACGTAAGTGAGTGTAATGAATTCAACCTGGATTCGAACTCGGCTCTGCGATTCTTCAATTCAAGCCGATATCCATTACTCCACCGTGCCTCCTAAAGGACGGACTGGGTTCTACAGCCTTGGATGGCAACTGGTCTAGGAGAAGGACAACTCTGAATTCAAAACCTGAGGGGGGTTGTTTGGGAACCTTGTGGCACGTATTTCACCAGTATTCGGCACTTCAAAAAGTGTGGATGGTCCTGCACGAAACCTTCACCACTAAAATCGAATCTCATGTGCCGGTGTTGGGCAGTCAGTTTCCTGGAAACTGATCTGCTTGACCCTCATATGTCGAACCCGACAGGAGAGAATATATATATATATATATATATATATATATATATATATATATATATATATATATATATATATATATATATATATATATATATATATATATATATATATATATATTTTAAAAAAAAAAATAGTGTGTAAGTAAAATTATTTTAGCAAATTGCTCTAAAACAATTGTTTGAGTATTTTTTTTACATCTGATCAGCCATTTGTGGATTATTTAAAGTCGAATAATATCTCAGATTTTAATAATTCTATTTGCGCGTGAATATTGGATGATATCAAAATATTATAAAAATGCCTTTTTCAGATACAATTCCTATTATTTAAGGCCAGGGAAGGATATCGATACATGCGCTTCTCAATGGTATTTACGCATAAATGACTGTAACGAACCCAACAGAATTCGAACTCGACTCTTCAATTTTTCCTACTGAGCCGCTATTCATTACACCGACTACACTTCTCTAATAGATTCGATATATGTTTTCTACTTAAGAGAATAAATATTCCTCTATAGTTTGAACTTGATTTTTCAGCATAAATCAGTCGAAATATTTGTGTTACTAGAAAGTAACTTAAACACAACAGCCGAGTGGTCATGAGAAACGACCTCGTCTTTTGCAGATGGACAATAATATCTAATTATAAGAGGACAACTCTTAGTTTATTTTTATGTGTTTTGGAAATCTGTCTTACATTTCTATCGCTTTCTCGTCTGGCTTTTAGCCAGCTGCCATCCTTTGATCTTTAAGGAGAAAATGTTTTATTTGCGAAGGGATCCTGGAATTTCTGGGACAAATTCATAATATCTTAAAATTTACGCGTTCTAATTTCTCTACATATAAATAAGCTGAATATTTCTCTTTCTCTTCTGTTACTTAGTTACTCGCGCTTTATTTTGGAAAGTTGATGGCGACTCACATTAGAAACAAGTCTATTTGATTCAATCTTCTATACAAAATCGCTAGAAAGCACGGAATCTGAGAACTGTATTCGATTCCTAGTCAAGTTCCTTACATTCACTTACATGCTTATAAACTTTGGAAAGATATAAATCCAACCAACCCCCCCCCCTCATTTATGGGTAAATAAAAGGACAGACTGAGTTCTAGAGACTTGAATGGCAACCGGTCTGCCACAGAAAGTAATAACAACCTATTTAGGGAAAATATGCTATCTTGTTGGTCATTCCTCGAAAGAGAATGATCGCACAATTTTATGCCATGTAACCGTCTTATATGAAATATTGATGTGATAAATTTATCTCAAGTTGAAATTAGGATAAACATGACAAAAAAGCGATACTTAGTATATATATATATATATATATATAAATATATATATATATATATATATATATATATATATATATATATATATATATATATATATATATATATATATATATATATATATATATATATATGTATGTATGTATGTATGTATATATATATGGAGAGAGAAACATGTAGATAGATAAAAAAACCAATGTGGAAGATTACAAACGAAGTTTCAAATCTACTAGCTATGCATATATTTTGTTAGGCTTGTTCTTAGATGTTATTCGGTTTTAGTTATGAATTCTTTGTTCAAAGGAGAAACTAATATTATTTTTAGTAACGGCTTCAGTTGTTCTTACTGTCGAGCTTGAATGTTTCCATATTATTTTAATGATATTGTTCATCCAGTGGGACTGGCAACCTCATGAATGTTAACGGAGTAATGAAGAGGAAGAATTAATTCAGATTTAGATTCAAGCGAAGTAAATTTCCAAATATATTAGTCAAAAACACCATTGAACTTTCTAATAGGTCAATGAACTAAAAACATATTTAGTCTTGAAATATTTACTGAGAAGCACTGTAGATATTTCTGAAATGTGCTTCCAGTTCATTAATTAAATGAGAGTTTTATTTTTACTCTTTTCACCCTTAGCAAGGCGATAATGCCACTAAGGCGTACTGGGGTTATGGAAGTGAATGCGAATGAGAAGTATTTAGGTGAAGAATCTGGAAATCAATACCCAAAAAAGGAAATAAATGATAGTTCTACTCTTGATCAAAATACGCAAAGTGAATGTGAACTGGGTGATAGACGAATCTATCAGTCCAGAGAATTTCAGTCCCACGTAATTGAAAGGTATATTTCAGTATGGGGAGAAATTACTAAAATATAAATGGGCTGTAATCACTCATGAGATTGATCCAGACAAGACGATTATTTCAACCTATTATTGAATGTGACTGGTAAATGTACTTTATAATTTATTACTAACATTTGAAATGTTTAAACTGCCTGTTGTGATAAAAATTCAAAGTATAATTCATTAAAATATATTCTTACAAAATGAATGCTGCCTATATTCTACCGATTATATTGTCTATTGACTTCTAAGTACATTGTCGCTTGGTCTTGTGTAATCGTGCATCTCAACGATTATTATTCAATGAATGTATAAGCAATATTTAATGTTTTTTTCTATCGCTCCCAATTCCGGTCCTGCCATACCTTTCAAAATATTTGCTAAGTATGTTACTCACTATTATCCTCTGTCTCGCGTGCCTTCTCAATAACCTGTAAGTTTCAAATTTTCCAAGCTTTCTTTCCTCATTATGTGTCCCAGTAATTTCAACTCTTCCTCATTTTTTTATAATTTTATTCTACGGTTCCATCTTCATTAATTTTTTTGATAACATGCTCAGCTCATGGTAATTTTAGAATAAGTCTATAAAACCACAGCTTTATTAATTCAACATTTCATTTAATCGCTGAAGAGACTGTCCAGCATTCAATTCCATATGGGACGATTGATAGTACACAACACTTTTGCCTTGTTTCTAACCAATTTTCCTTCTTTCTTAATTCTTAAGGCATCATTCAATGTTCCAGTCAGCCTTCGGATTTCGATGTCAAATTTTCAGTTTTCTCAGATATCTAAACGTCTCTCCTTTCTTGATTTTGACACCTCCAAATCGTAAAACGCCTCTTAGGCTGTTTATCTTGCTGACAAGAATATATTCCCTCTTTTAACAATTAATGCCTTTTTCTTTCTTCAAGCTGTTCCTTCTTTCGATGGCAGTTTGAATTCGAAACATTCTAACCTTTGCTTAGTTATCAATAATTTGGGCTTTATATAAATCTGTACAGTTATAATCAATATTTCGTGAAGCAATTGCGCAGATTTTATGTCAAAATACCTCATCAAATGAGAAGATTCATAAGTTTTCGATGGTTTTATTTTTTTTTTTATTTCTTCATTTATGAGTGTCAACTCTTAAATCGATGTTGAAACACCATGGACGATATTATAAATGCCACAGTGGAGCGATATAAAAATCCATATTAGTAGAGTGTTTTAAAAAAGAAAACAGACACTGGAATAAGTTAGCATATATAACGCAATTTACATTGCGTAGATTGTTCAGATCCTCACAATTTTAGTTTCATCTAACACAAAAAAAAATAAAAGCGATAAACAGAAACAACAGAGTTGAACACACAATATAATTTCTATTACGCTATAGACACCGTGGATTATTTTAAATTTCCACTCTTCTAAATGACAGTATAAAGGTAATAGAATTTTACCCACTACACACACCATATTACTATTTAAATATTTTTCTATGCTTACATCTATAAATCTTCAAAATTGAAAGAATATTGATGAGACGTATTTGTGTCTAATGAGTGTTTCATAATGTTATACTCTTACATCATTTAATCGCATGTATGTATGTATGTATGTATGTATGTATGTATGTATGTATGTATGTATGTATATAAAGAAAGTTAATAGTAGAAAAATCTGAACCAAAGTAACATCCAGGGAATCCATTCGATAATTAATTATCTCTAATTATGAATACCATCGCTGAATATATACGTATATATACAAGATACTGTTCCTTTTTTAATATTTTATCATAACTACGAAACCAGAAATAAGCAGGAGATAATTTTCCATATCTTTCCCATAAAACATTAGTATATTTTAAGTCCTCAAAGCAATCACAAAATGCCGAAGCTGCATCGATGTTACAGGAAATAATTTCTTTAATATTTACATTGAAAACATTGTTATTTTTTAGGCAGGTATAATCGTACAGGGAAATAATATAGGTTGGAATAATGTTTTTGTCCGACGAACTTCAATGATTTTAAGCCTGAAATTAAAATGTTGGTTTAAGTAAAAGGGATACGTCCTCACTCGTACAGAAAATAGTAATAGGATATTATGAGATTTCTCTATTTAGCATTGGTAGAAATTAAAGAAATAATAAATAATTTACTATTATTGCATTATTATCATTATTATTGCTAATAATTATATCAGTAAAATATCAATGATTACATATATATATATATATATATATATATATATATATATATATATATATATATATAAATCAGAGGATGCCTGTGTGTCTGTTTGTATGATAACTTTTCACTCGAGAAGCATCCAAATGATTTTGACCAAATTTGGCACATACATTGTATAGTATTAGTGATAGTATCCTACCCTAAAAAAATCGGTAATTTAAAAAATCGAAAATAGATAAAATCGATAAATTCAGGGTTTTTTCCTCCAGTTGAGTTCAAAGACGGTATGTAGGTTACTTACATCACGACGAGCTCAACGATACCTCATCTCTATTTCTACGCTACTGAGTTTAGCGAAAACCTATGAAAAACAAAAAATCGATTTCAACACAAATTTTAAACTAAAATCTCCATCAATTTTCAAGCAATCTAATATATTCTTCACTCATTATACCCAATAATAAGTTGATTGTTTAACAGTCATTTAACTTGATAATTGAGTCCACCCATATAGTGAAAACCCGCATAAATATTGAAAAATAGCGATTTGTAATGGTTTGTTTCTTGTTTTTCATTGATCTTTCAAGCAATTTTCATCAAACTTAACAAATGCTTTATAAATGTATCCTTTTTACATTTCTGGTAGCACACTGACAAAATGAATTTTAAAAAAAATCGAAAATAATTGTTGTGTGAAGTGTTTCTCCATGTTTCTTGTTTACCCCTACATGTCCTCGTTTAGCTTCGAATAAATACAGACTACTTCTGTTATATCAGTAACTGAATTAATTCAGCAAGTTTTTAATGAAAGTAATTGAAATTAATTGAATAAGACAGACTATGTTACATCTAAACATGATGGTGTTTTGATCCATTCTAATTGAACACTTTTTCTTATAGACAAGCTGGTTAATGCTACTAGTATATATATATATATATATATATATATATATATATATATGTAGATATATATATAGATATAGATATATTGAACAATTAAGATCTTCTGCCACACTGGGTTGTAGATTAATATTATTTCATTATTATTATTATTATTTCATTTAGATTCTTCGACAAGTTTCGGCCAACATGGCCACCATCAGGAGAAAAAAATAAAATTCTGCTTGCTGTTAGGAGTGAACTACAGAAATTAATGTCTTGATGGAGAAAATGAAATTTTGTCTGTAGTTTTAATTTTTTATTTTTTATCTTTTAACATGAATTTTTTAACATTCCTTTGTTGGTGAAATTGTCTCTTTTAAGTTGTTATTTGAGAAAAGAACTGGATGGATTCATGCTGCTCAGAATTTCCCTAGTCAATTTGACAGTTTTACTGGTTACTGGAAAGGGGATGTGCCTCTGTTAAGTGTGTGTGTTATTTGGTTCTTAGGGAGGGAGTGAGTATGATATGTGTAAGCGTGTGTATTGCTGTGGCTGCGTGTTATCATTTGGCTCATTAGAGAGTAAGTGAGTATGATGTGCGTAAGTGTGTATATTCATGTGGGTGTGTGTATAAGTGTGTAAGATATGCTAAATGGCCGGATTCCTTAAACAATTTTTATAGGTCTGTTTTGAGATATAGTCCATCGACTTTTCATTATTTTTGATAGTGGAGGCAGAGTGGGGTTGAAAGTGGTTACTAGAGGAATGCAGCTAGATTTATTTTTAATCTTGTACATTAGGGTGTCTTCTCTAGGTGTGGGAATTGCTTTATTTATTTGTTCCATGATTAGGTGTTGTTTATAGCCACGTGTTGCGAATTGATGCTCCAGATTTTCAATGCGTTTATTTAGTTCTTCATTGTTGGAATATATCCTTCTGAGTCTAAGTGCTTGTGAATAGGGAAGGTTATCTTTGAGGTGTTTAGGGTGGGAACACTTAAAGTGTAGATAGTTGTAGGTGTCAGTCAGTTTAGTGTGTAGAGTCGTTTGTAGTTTCATGCGTTTCATCTATGTAAATGCGGGTGTCTAAAAATGTTACCGATGTTGTGGATTTTTCATTGTCAAGCTTAATTGAGTAGTGCACTGTGTTTAGGGTCATAAGGAATAGGGTAAGTTTGTCATCACTACCCGTGTATACAAAGAATACATCTTCAATATGAGGGGATAGATATGGGTCTCCTCAAATTTACCCATAAATATTGTAGCATATGATGGGGCTGCCATGGTGCCTCTTACCTGAAGGTAGTGTGCTCCATTGAATATTAAAGAATTCAATGTAAGAATATGCTCTATGAGTTTTATGATAACTTCTGTGGGGGGGTCTTGTTTTCTTCTTTTTGTCAGTGCTTCCTGAAGGGCGGTGAGCCCTTCGATGTATTTAATGTTTGAATAGAGTGACCTTACGTCCATAGTCACTAGAACAGTATCCTCTGGAAGTGTTTGTAAGTGATTAATTTTTTTAGTAAATCTGATGTATATATATATATATATATATATATATATATATATATATATATATATATATATATATATATATATGTATGTATGTATGTGTGTGTGTGTGTGTGTGTATTTGTTGTATCTGTATATATATCTTTTATATATATATTTGTGTGTGCGTGTATATATATATATATATATATATATATATATATATATATATATATATATATATATATATATATATGCATGTATGAATGTATGTATATTAGATCGCAAGTTGAAAATCTACTCAGCAGTTTAGCGTATACTTTCTTTTAAACTGACCCTTATACAATTCAATACTGGGCAAAAATATTTGGGGCAAATATTGAAGACAGCGATTAATGAATAAAGTTCATGAAATGAGTTATTCAGATAGAAAATTTATAAAAATATACTTTGAATGAATATAACAGTTGCTCAATGAAGATATGTAACAAATTATTTTTCATTACAATGTCATAAAATCATCGCTGTGAGTAGAAGTTGTGAAAGAATACATCTTAAAAATATCTAATCTATTCCTTTCTATCAATTCATATAATCTCCGCTTTCACTGATTTTTGGCTTTTCTCGAGCATACAAATTAAAAGATGCCAGTAAAAATCAAATCGCATAAAATTATCTTAAATTAATTGATAGCATTTGTACTAAAATTGTTAAACCAGTATTGAGATGAAATTCGAAAATGTTTTAAGAATTTCAGATTCCAGAGCAGTAATTAAGCTAAATTCATAACAGTTTATTTTCTTGGTATTTAAATGTAATTTTATTTCAGTCTGCAGGAGTAATGATTCCTATACCACGCCCACTGTATCTATCTTTTGACACATACACACACAAATAAATAAACACACACACACACACACACACACATATATATATATATATATATATATATATATATATATATATATATATATATATATATAGAACAAATGAAATTAAATGTTCATTTATCAGTCAGTGAAATTCGCGGTAATTCACCTACTCCTCAGGGGAATTGATTATAAAATGCAATTTATTTACAGAGTTATGTTTCCAGATGAATTTAATTTTACAATCAATTCCATTGACATGTGCATGTAATCACAGCAATACTCAAATTAGGGAGAGATAACTGAACAAGTAATATTGTTGCTATTAATGTTCCAACTTTTCCTACTCAGCACTCTAAGTGCAAAACCGCTTACTTGAAAGCTGTATCTTTTAGAAATAAATTAGTGAACCGTTGTAATTGGCGAAACACTATCATGCCTACATAACTGCTGCATACATACATACATACATACATATACGCACACGCAAACACACACACATGTATATTATCATATTTTATTATACACGATTATAATAAAAACATATTACATAACTACACAAAAGATTCCATGATTCAATACTCAGATTATTCATCCACAAGCGATGGTTGGTAACTGTTGATAATGACTTTTACGGAAATTTAAAAACAAATCGTTATCTCCTTTCTGATCGTTAAAACAGGGGTGCGTAAGTTCAGAATTAAAAAATATATATACTTGTCTCGATTAATTAAATGAAAGGCAGATAACAAGTTCAGAGGGTGGAAGTCGGTGAGTTCTTTTCTCATGTCACGACAAACCGACGCTATTCTTGACGATTGTGGAATATATGACAGCGAAAAATGTATCATGGATGTTGCCAAATATGATGATCAATCTGTTGAAGTGATGGGGAAGGCTAATCAGACGTAATGTTATCCGAAACAATTTTAAAATAATTATATATAGTCAGAAAGATTCCTAAATGGGGCTGGAGATAAAATTAGAAATGTTGGACATCAAAAAACGATGCTAATAATACTGAATATGCGGCAAAACATAGCAATAAATATATATATATATATATATATATATATATATATATATATATATATATATATATATATATCATAAGTGCGATTGAATAGACAAAATTGAACAATCGATAAAATGCTGGTGGCATTTTAGCGAAATATTAATCGAATATAATATTTAAGAGAGTAACGCTTACCGCGACAAATATAATTTCAGTTACATATTATATATATATATATATATATATATATATATATATATATATATATATATATATATATATATATATATATAGGTATAGGATTGTAAACAGAATAAATTCCAGTAACCAAACAATACTATTCTAAAAACAGTGCTCAATACAGTGTAGAGCAAATATAATCTTTTATTCGAAAATTATAACATAAAAATATAAAATCACTACAAAAATAGGAATTTGTTTCAACACTTCTGGCGTCTTTTCAAGTGAAGTTGTTGAATATCTTATATATATATATATATATATATATATATATATATATACGCACGAACACACACTTAATTTATGTGTACGTGTGCGTGTGTGTGTTTGCGTTTTGGTGTGTGTGTATGGGTGTGCGTTTGCGTGTGTGTAATGGGCACTCTGTCGTTTGTAGTATATCAGTTTTTAAATTTTACCTGCCAGAACGGAAACGCTAGAGAATCCGGCGAATTTTCCTTGTGGAACATTTTGTAGAACCATCTATACGTTTTGGATAAGTTCACTACAGAGAAATGGGTTATAGAGTGTGCTACAAGGTTTCAAAACATTGTTTCGCAGCTATTGATTTCTGAATCATCCTTCTGGACTGGTTGCTAAGCGTCCTGGGTAAGACAGTAAACTACATCCCACAACAAGGCATCAGATCAGGAGGTTTCGAGGACCTTGGAACCACCTATTAATTGCTGTTTTTCTCCGGTCCACAACCCGAGGTGTTTATCACCTGCCAGTGTCTCACTGCAAAAGGGCTCAAAACGATATGGACGTATAAAAATAGGTTTTCATACTAGCAATACTTGTCTGAAAATGTTTACCGGCAATATATTTTTTGAAAAAGATATTACCAACAATAAATATTTTTTACAAAAATATATTATCAACAATAAAATTTATGTCGGCATTAAATAACCCATTAAATTTGATATGCTGTAAACCAAACCAAACAAAATTAAACTAGTTGTCAAGGGGTTTATATATTACAAACCGTACTTGCTCAAAAGTGAATTTTATGGACTCGATTCACGGATTTTTTGATCGATCCCCTAACTATTATACCAGATACACATCTCAAAATATATATTATCGAATTTCCTTATAATACTTCATTTACATCGTTGTTCTATTTTTTTTAGCAATGAAAGGAAACTTCTGCATTTCCTTTCAATACTATCCAAAATATGGCGCATTGGGTTTTTTTTCTTATTGGAGAATACCGCGCTAATATATAAACGTCATTCGGAAATTATGGTTGTGTGTTATTTTGTTAAACTGGGCTGAGAAGTCATATTGGTTGTTGTATGCATTGATACATGATTGAATGTAAATATAAACGTGGGGAGGAGGACTCGTATCTATGAAAATCAAGGCTCGTTAAAATATAGTTTCAAATGCACAAGGACAATAACTTTCTAAAAGTAATTTTCAGCAATACAATAGAGTATTTCAATGATTTTCTGGAAAGCATATTATTAGATAGAGGCTGCAAATGTGCAATTACAGTGCAGAGATGACATTTAACAGCCGGTACGGAAAATTTATTCTTTTAAAAACTGATTATTTGTCTGAAGAAGGTCACGAAACAGGAAACATGTGTAGCAAAAATATAAAGAATAAAATATAATATATGCAGTACACCAAATCCACATTATAACACAAAGAGTTTACGGTTACTCTCTTTTTTTAAAATACACATTTTTCTCACGTTGGTACAGTTTTTTTTAATATATATATATATATATATATATATATATATATATATATATATATATATATATAGAGAGAGAGAGAGAGAGATAGATAGATAGATAGATAGATAGATAGATATGGTTTAAATTTGCTATGATGTTTGGTTTAATTTACTATTAATTTTAAAAAAAATCCTAATGAAATGTTATGTGTATATATATATATATATATATATATATATATATAACCAGAGTGAGATTAAATATTTAGCAATTATAACTTATTTTAAAGAAATTCTGCTGACAAGTACTGTAAGTTCATTTAAATTATCGTATATATACGACTAACGTGCGATGATGTTTATTTTTAAATATAGGCGTACTTTTTGATTGTAAATTGATATATACTTGAGTCAACGCCGTAACCACGCCCGGCAGTACCTACGTTAATTTTATGTCAAATATATAATACGATTATCTTAAATTGGTTTCAAAATTAGGTCTTCAAAACTCTCACTATACGCGATTATATTCGGTAACATTCAATTTATCAGTCTTTCAATAGCCTGTAAACATGGAAAGACGCTGCCTGTTATATCACGATTCATCTCATAAACATTATTACGTCGGTACTTTAATTCTTATAAAAAAGGTGAAACTTAAATAAATAAAACCTACAAGCATTGTCCGCATATTCTTTTTATAACAGACATGTTTATTTAGCATATGTAAAACAAGTCCCATTTGTAGATTTCCTCACGAGAACAGCTATTTGTAGAATAACATATAGAGAGCATACTTCCGGGATAACAACATTATTTAGACATCCTCTGCAAATAGTTTCTCTTGGTCACTGTTTTTAGCATGCTAAAAATAATTTAAATAGATGTATATATATATATATATATATATATATATATATATATATATATATATATATATATATATAATGACTTCACATTGTATTTATAATAATTTTTATCGTTATGAATTAAATTTTCCAAACATCAAGTTGTCAATAAATCACACAATATTTAAAAGTAACACCCACACCAATGTAAAAAATAATTGTTTCAATACATATGAAACATTGAAACAGCTACGTTTTTCTCAATTTATGTTTTAAAAAATAATTTATTTTTTGAATTATTTTAATTTAAAGAACTATGTTTGTTGACAAATCAGTTACTATGGGCTAATTTAACAATTATATTGCTAAGTAATAAAAGTGTTTCCAGTCCGTTTAAATTCGGTTTGATATACACGAAATATGTCTAAATATTAAATCTAAACGAATTTCAGCTTATACAAATATTTTCTTTTTTAAAAATGCATTTTAATCTTTAAGTATTTCTTTTTATTATGGGTACAAAGACTGACCAAACTTCTCTTCACCTATTATTGAAAGATGTACAAGTCTATCCATTATTAGTAGAAAATCTGCCGAAAAAGCATATCGCATTTCAGTTGTACGCTTGTTGCACGTAACTACTTTATTCTCAATATATATACTCAGGTGATTAAATCCGTCTACACTCATCATTTTGTTTCCCGGATTTTACTTACAGTCATACTAACCAGCAACAATGAGTGTTATATGAACTTTATAATACTTTATTTGGAAGTACTTATAAAGGATGGCACACTCATTGTTTCCCTGTCGAGATCTGCTGTAGGTTGTTCGCCGGACAGTCAATGATACGAGCCCTTACTAGCCTAGGGATAACTGGACAAAAAAGAAGGCGGGCGATTCTAATGATCCTGGAGTCCGTCGAAAAGGCCAGCAGGTGGTTGTGGCTAAATTGGGATAATGAGTGGCCCAAAACTACAAAAATAAGAACGTTCCCAATGAAGATGTACATACGTCATAAATGCCATCACTAAATACTTTTAAGGCTGATTAGTATATATGTATGTGAAATTTGTGTATATAGATGACGAGAAACTTGCGAGAATCAATCTTTCGATTTGCATTCAGTCTCATATGCAATGACATCATTTTTGCGTCTTACTGGTCTTCCGAGTAGATTTTATAACAAAAACATTCTTACAAGTAATCTTTCCTTTACTTTAAACGGAATTTTTTTTTTCGGTTTCCTTCATAATAATTTTTTTTTTTTGTTTTTTTAGGAGTAACTTATTTTAGCTAAATTTACACGCTATTTTTTCTTTTAACTATTATTCAACATGTAAATATCTCGATCATTTATTTTGAGAAATTTTAGTTATTTCTCTTAGTTTTTAAACGAATTTCTTCCGGTAAGGATAGTTTGTTTGTTTTTTTTTGGGGGGGTAACTTATTTTATCTAAAATTTAGACGTGTTTTTTTTTTTTTTTTTTTAACTAGTATTTAACATGTAAATAGCTTGATTAATATATTTTTAAGCGATTTTAGTTAAATGTTTTTCTCTTAGTTTTTAAAGTTGTAAATAGTCTGTCATTTTAATCACTCTATTGTCAACATTTTATTAAGTGTAGTTTAGAAAAGAAAAGAAAATAAGAATAAAAAAGTAAAAAGAAAAGAAAGACCAAACAAATAAGTTAGTTAAAAGGGGAGGTAGAGAAAGAACAAGTCGCAGGACGAGCCAATATAATAAATCGTTTGTTTTTTGTTTTGTTCTTTTTTTGTTTGTGTATATATATGTATATATATGTGTGTGTGTGTGTTTATATATATATATATATATATATATATATATATATATATATATATATATATATATATATATATATATATATATATATATATATGTATGTATAATTATTGGTTTGTTTTCTTCTATTCTTCCAAAAAAAACACACCCTATCGTGGCCGCATGTAGGAAGATCAATACAACCATGCATACCTAATTTATAACTTCTAATAGCCCAAGTGAAGTCTTGATTGGTTGTTGTTTACTGGGGCAACTTATATAATTCACGTCCTAAAGCTAGTGGCAAATTTTGTTCTTGGTGTGGGCCGAATACTGATCATATTCGGTCGGGTCGCCCATCGAAGAAGTCTGTTGTTTATTTAGACCCGAAACTTCTAGAGACATGGGAGCAACAACACTGACGACGCATCTAGATTTGGCATTTAAAGGTGTATTTTAATAATAATTTATTGATCAAGAGACTACAATATTCTGCATATTGGCTAAGACCATAAACTACATCCAAATACAAGGCCTCTAATCGGGAGATTTTGAGGAGCTTGGAACCCCTTCTTAATTGGTGGTGTTCCCAGGTCCATTCTGAGCCGGGGTTGTATTACCTTTTAGGGACCCAGCTATGGACAAATAATTAACCCCGAAACTAGCGTGAAAACACTATGAAACCGGAAAAATATGTTTTTATACCAGCAATACATTTTTGTAAAACATTATTACCAGCAATGAAATTATATAAAAATATATATTACCAGCAATACATTTTTGGGGAAAATATTACAAAAAAAAATTAAAAAATCTTGACAGCATTAAATAATTCATTCGGGTTGATATACCGTAAAACAAAACAAACCAAACCTAAAATATTCTAAGTAATACATTGATGAAGAACGATGTCATAAGCCTTACAGAAAAGGAGACAAATACATACGGATATATCTCAAATATCTGTCGAAAATGAAAGCTACAATGATGATTTTGTAAAGGGGATTACATTTCCAAACACTGACGCTGTAAATTCAGAACTGTGAACGATTGACACTTTGATGACGGAAAGATGATCCAATTTCAAATCTAAACTGTTTAAATAACTACATCAATAATTAAATATATTCAGTTTCAAGGGAAGACAACAATAAAAAATCTCTTCATTCGGCCGCAGATATTTGCATATACTTTTATCAGGTGGGTTGTATCTAGACATGGATGCCAATGAACAATTTCTTGTAAATTGTGTTTATGTATGTATGTATACGTGTGGGAACCAATATTCCATATCAAATGTTAAAATATTTCTAGAATATTTAAAAATATTAGATTACAATTTTCATTATTAGCGAGTAAACTTCGAAAACTTAAATAAATATAATAAATATTTAGAGTTTAATAGTAAAGATTTCTTTTTCTCTTCAACTTCCTGGGTTTATTTCTCACCTGAGTAGATATTAAGATATTCATTGGTGAGAAATGTATAATTCAATATCCTATTTCACACCCAGTTATGTTGTATGTATTTGTGTGTGGCTGTATATTTAATCTAATGTCAAACCTAGAAATATTTCTGCTAAATTAAAAAATAAAGAATAATTATATTTCCGAAAACCTTTTTATTGGCAAATAATATACGAAAAATAAAAGAAATAATTATCTGATTTTTAATAATATTATTAAAAATTCAAATAAAAAAATATAAATTAGTTAAAAATATAAAATATATATAAAAATAATTTTAAAAATATTAAAAGTTTCTTTGTTTTTTCTACATCATTTTGTTTCTTTTGCTCAGTATAAGATAAGTTTTGTACAAATTTGAGTAGAAGGAAATTTATTATCATTTATCTTATTTTTAACACAGTCAAATTGCGTGTGGATGTGTATGTACTTGTGTGATCAATACATAAGATATGTATGTGTAAATTACTTACGCACAAGATATGCATATACATTAAATACAAGCATGGAAATTCATAGGCAGTGAACGTGAGAGGAATAAATCAAATATTTGATACTCTTGGTTGCTGTCACATGTAAACCCTACTGACAGTCATTTTATATCCGATATTTACCCATAGTCTATGATAACAAGTGAATTACACTGTATCAAAAATGGTTGGGAAGCTGTTATTAGAAAGGCACTATATGGAAAACAAAAATTATAATTGGTTTGAATTGAACGATTAATTACGGTGTCATTGAAATATCATATTGATATATCTTTCCGATTTTTTTAAATATTTCTAAATATATTTTACTTCTAAATCATCAGGAAAAAAATTCGAGAGATTATCAAATAAGAAACTATTACCTCATCAAAATTCTTTATGAAAAAGAAACCCGTTTTTCTTCATTTTTAGACTTGCAAAAAATATAATTTTGATATTTATATAGTAAATGTAACTTGTAAACATCAACATATATATTTTCGGTTCAATGCAAAACTTTTTTTTTAATGAGTCAAATAGGAACGTGTTTACACTGTGTGCACGTCTTTCATAAAATAGTCTTGGAGTGTGTTTTTGTTTATAAGGTTCTGGTATCAAAAGACCGACAAAATCCAACTTGCTTGTCGTCTGGATGTATTGACAAGTAAAAATCTTGATATTGTTTGGCAACATAATCAGTGCGCTTTCATTCAATTGACTTGATCTGTAAGATGAAGAAACGTACGGTTTGACATCCTTAACCCAAACTGTGTGTGGACTAGCATACAAAAACGCCAGTCATGTTTATCGTATTTTGATTGGTCATTTTGAAGCACAGCAGATAAACCTTCATTTACATCAATGAGATTTGCCAATGACTCGTTAGGACATTTGTGTTTATGATAATATAAAGAAACTGTGTTGGCATAACAAATGGATTGTATATTTGTTTTCCTTAAGTGCATTATTATCTAACATGCGACAGGTAATAGAGAACAGATTGTAACATAACGTCTTCGCGTCCTTGTGGGTGACAAATTATTTTCCACCCTTCAATCCCTCTCTCACTGACGAAAGGTCGCAAGACCTTCACCGGGCACTCGCTGTCCCATGGAAAGTCCCCAGACGAATTACATTACTTCGTTCCACCAGTTATATTCTTCAGATTTAAGACCCGCCACGATACGCACAAGCTAGCTAAGAAACCCCATTCGCTTCGTATTCCACGGTATGCTCTACTCATAAAGCTACTTCCCACGAACAGTTGCTTTGTGGAGCTTACTCGAAAGAGGATTCTTCCCCAATCACTACAATCTTAACCTGTTCATTTCTAGGGCTAATCTTCCCGACGTATCCATACGCATAAACTCTGCCTCTTGCTCTGTAATACTCTACCACGAGTGGCTTCCGAGCCTTGAACAGGGCGAATCTTACGGCAACAATAAAAAAAACGAAAAGCTAAACAAAACAAAAAAAAATAAGAAAAAATTAATACTGAATAGAACGTATATTTAATGAAAGTTTGTATACATATTCAGATTATAAAAACAGGAAAACAATTATTAAACGAAGACAGCCGCATTCTCCATGATGTCGGTAATTCTGTTATTTGACCAGAGAATGAGCTTCTCCCATACACGACGAGCGATTTCAACGCGCCCTTAATATTGTGATTTTATTTGTTGGTTCTGGGTCCTGTAAATCGATTGGGAGTTTAAATTTGGCTGCTGCAAAGGTTATGTCCTAGCATATTCCAACCCTTCAATTCAGGCCTTAACAACTGTGTTCAGCACATTGATGTAAGCAGTGACATTTATCTGAGACTCTTAACAGAATTTGGGAATGAATTTTCATTTAAATATTTAAAACGAATCCTTCATCTGGTGTTAAACCAAGTTTCTTTTGCTCTAATCTTTCAAGTGCTAACGAATGCCTTGTTTATATTTAGGCTCAAGCAGGGCGCACTGATGCAGGAACGAAGCACATTATTCTTCCAAACGAAATAACCGTTATTTAGATAAGTTAATACATAAGGCCATCGGTATGGGAGCACTCAGATGGGATCTAATTATAAACATATGTAAATGACCGGCAGAACCTTATGGCTCAAGATAACTTTTCATCTAGAATCTTCAATTAATTTCTTTGTTGAAGGAAATTAAACGTATACGAATCTATGTTTGAACGAAAAAGATATGTTTTACTAGAAATGCCTGGGTTTAAACATTAGATCGTGTAATACAGAAATGTATTTTGCCTTAGAGAAATGACAGACTGGCAACAATAAGATGTATTTGACGTTTACAATTTGTGACATCCACCCAGAAGGACAAAGTACGGGATATTTATGCGAAAAGGTATAAAACAAATCTGTTAATTAAAAGTTTAAATTTTTGTACATAAAACTTGACATACAAATAAGAGATCGTGGGTGATGCAGCGGCGGTAACTTTGTGACATCATGAGAAATCTTTGCTGATAGAAAAGATATACGAAAGAAAAGTTCTATTAAAATTCCACCAGAATGAATTTGTGTTCACTTGGCATTACTGCTTTAGTAATAAGCATGGGGGCATTAAATCTTTCCTAAACTATGTGTTTAATATAACAACAGGTTGTCACACTTGACTAAGCTGACAAACAGTCTAGGAGAATAAAAAATATCTTAATTAAAGATTTTAAAGAAGGATAAACAAATCCCCTCTGCTATTTATCAGGACAACTACAAGATCAGTGCAAAAATTAAAAGATAAAAGAAAAAGGAAACTGTGGATAACATTTGTATTTTACGATTTGAATGGCTATAGCACATAAAGCGAGAGGGATCTCACATGAAAAGTAATTGGTTTATCATGCTCTAATCTTTCAAGTTCTCAAGAATGTGCCTGCTTTGAAACCAACCTTGAAACCCATTTCTATTATTTGTTTCTAAAACGAAGAACCACTGAACTATTTCTTATTTTGATGGTGCCTGAACAAAATTGCGAAATCGTTTCAACATCCATAAATTCTTGTAAAGTAGCAAAGTAATCTACGTAAATTATTTTCTTTATTTCCGTGATTTCAAAGCCCAACAATGCTGTATTTATCATAGCATAATAGATTAAATGTATTTCTTTTATTTTTCTTTAAATGTCATGTTCTTTGTCGGCCTGACATTTTGTGACTATTTCCCAAATAATCATTTATATTTTTCTTTATTTTATTTTTCGGATGACATTTATTTCAATTCATTTCTTTAGGTGTTAGGGCCACTTAAATTATTGTTATTAGATATGAAAAAAGATAATTCTTAATTCCTAAACTTATTTTATTTGATATTAATTCCAAACATTTTCTCGCGATACACGTAATCATTTTTCATGACTCTAAAATTTCGCCCTTTAATTACTGAATTTTTCCTGCGATTCTTGTTTGTGCCGAAATAATATTTTTTTCTTAATCTCCTTTTGTTTCAATCTATTTTTCTGAAACCATTTTTCCTCTTTCTTTGGTATGATTCTTTCTTTAATCATTTCTTTTATTTTTTGTTTTATTAATATAGTTGCTTTTTTGTCACTTTATTTTTCATTTTCGTATTTTACTATTGCTTTCTTTTTTCTATGTCTTTTTTCAGGTGATTTGTTTTAGTGGGGAAGAAAAATAATGGCAGAATTAGCCGGGCTTGAATATTATGTTACGCCACTCTTCTAAGTAAAGCCAACTTCTCTGTAGGACTTATTTTAATATTTTTATAGTTTTCGATTTTCTCTCTTTCTTTACTTGTTTCTATTTCTCTAATGTTTTCTAGTTTCTTTTTTGTTTTTGTTTCTTCCGCCCAGCCAAATAATTCCAGCCAAATTAATTCTTTCTTTTTTATTGAATTTTTTTCTTTCTTTTATGCTCTTTTTGTACTTCATCTTATCCTATCTCGAATATTTTCATTTCTAAAATACTTTAATGTTACATCTTTATTTCCTGTCTCTTTGTCTATTTTCTTTATATTTATCCATCATTTCTATTTTATTTTACATAATTAATATTTTAATTCTTCTCATTTTTAATTTTAATTTTTAATTTTTTTTTCTTTTTTCTTTTCGTCTTCTTTTTTGTTTTTACTAATTGTGATTTCATTCTGTTTTTGTATTCTTTTAATATTCTTGTTTCTTTTTATCCTTCGATTAGAATTATACTTTTGGCATTTTCGCTTTTGTTTTTCTTCCCTCTCGAACTTTTTTGATATGTTTTTTTTCCATGTTCATTTTTTCTAGTTGATTCACATTTATTTTTTCGAATCCTTATCAAATTTTTCTTCCTTCATTGTCGTTTATCTTGTTTTCATCAACAGCTAACCTTTAACTCGCCAAAAAATCACACGCTAATAATGAATATTATTGAAGATTGAAAGAAAATGATAAAATATTTGACTCAATCTTTCATTAAATAAGGAGGAAATATTATATGCCGGGAGGTTAAATCGCACATTTTAATTGTTTTGTTTTTTTTAAATCGAAATTTTATATAATTTTAATTGATAACAAACTTTTTTTTTTCACCGTCTGCCGTTCTTAACAAATAATATTTCCTTGATATTATCTAGTTTCATCTGATTTTACCCCCAATTCTGCTTGATAGGAGAGACTGATTATCTTCAACTGATCTTAGTTCTGATATTTTTTCTTTAGCAATTGTCTATTTCTTAAAACACAACTGTTTCTTTGATTGCTCTTCTGTAGCAACCGACTTTCTGTTATAATCGATAAATTTGTTTTCAAAATACAAAGAAGAAGAAGAAGAAAGAATGCAAGAAAGAAAAAAGAAGTCAAATAAGAAAGCATGAAAAGAAAAAAAGGGACAATGAAAAATGTTGTTATCGCTTCCCACATCACAAATAACAGCGTACACAACATGGGCTAAATGAATCTTTATGGCACAAACGCTGGGACTAATTACTCGGCAGTAATCTACTGCTTCAGGGCTTGTATCTTTCGTTCCCGCGTTTATAATCTCATTAGCTGTCGGCTACTCTTTTGTCGTTTTCTTTTTATTCCTCTTTTCCAATAACGAATATCAGAAATGTTTACAGTTTGATTTTGATTGTTTGATTGATGTTTCGTTTATTGTTTCCTTGCTTTGCTAGTTTTCTTCCATCGATTAATATTCTGAAAAGCATTGAAATTTCGATGAGATTTTTTTCCCAACAATGAAAGCAAAGACCACTCATGTTTATCTTATTGAGTTTTATCGTCTGAAAAGTAATACGATCGACTTTGGTTTATCATAAAAATACTGGCCACCTGGTGTAGCGTAATTGTCAGAAAAGTAGTAACCCGAATGCTTTCTCTGTAAGAAATTGCTGCTAAGGTCATAGTAGTAGAAGAATGATGCGTGAAATTCAATACAGAATTTAACCATGTTAATATATATATATATATATATATATCTATATATATATGATTGTGTCTTTTCCTATTTTGCATAATTCGCCTGTCATTTTTTTAGTATTTGACGTATTGCTCTGAAAACTGAGTATTATATTCTTCTTTTGTGCGTATTAACACATAAAAATACATGACCACATACGGTCATTAGATTCTGAGAAACGGATAAAATATTTAAAATTGATGGGTGTACGAATAATTGCGTCGTTGACTCTCTCTCTATATATATATATATTTATATATATATATATATATATATATATATATATATATATATATATATATATATATATATATATATATATATATTTCAAGTATTGGATTGGTGTATACGGAATAAATTCCAATAACTAACAATTAATATTTATTATTATTTATTTAAAATTTTAACATAAATATGTTATAAAATCATTACAAAAATAGCCATTTTGTTCCAACACCTCCAGTGTCTTCTCAATTGATGATGTTTAATATAGAATAAATGGTTTTAAATGTTTCAAATTAATTAACGATCATTCCACCAGGGGAAAATGCTGTTACATAAGTTAGAATGACCAATCAAAATACAAGTATACGAGAATTCAAAAAACTTGACAACGAAATAAGGTTCTATTAAAAGTTTTAAAGTTGGGGTTATATTAAAATAGAATTTATTCTAACCAATAAGTATTCAATCTTATGATAAAAATTGATATTAAAATTAAAAGTAAATAATTACCAATTTATAATCTAAATTGAATCTCAATTAAGTTTAAGATTATAAAATTATTGAGGAAAAAGAAAAAATACATATGTTATTCAATTTATTTTTTCATTGAAATTACGTTAGAATAGACGCTAATATCGGCTGGTCTTCCTGACAAAATGTATACATTTTAATTCCAAGTGTGTGAGTGGGGTGCTAATCTCTCGCTTAAAACAATACAAACACACTCAGATTATAATACATAAGCACCCAGACATATTTCGATATACACACACAAAAAGGTGACGAGACAGGAAACATCTCCACGGCCCTTTATAAAAAAAACCCCGAACACATACATACATAAACAATTAAATGTGCATGCATTTTCTATATACATAGACACCAATAAATACATGTACACACATCCACATACATTGACCAAGACAATCTGATACAACAACCAAGAAATATGTTCTTACGTGTTTCAGTGATAATGCTAAAAAGCTTATTCGACAATATGAAAGGAGTTTACTTAAAACAAATAGACAAAAATTGACTATATGTTTAATGAAGCAGCATTAATGACAAAATGCTGCCTAAATACACACAATTTAAATATATATATGTGTGTGTTTGTGTCTGTATTTGCGCGCATGTGTGTGTGCAGCTATATATATATATATATATATATATATATGGGGGGGGTGAATTAAATCCTACATATTATTATTTTTAATTTATTTTGTTTAAACGTATTTTTTTAATGGATACTCATATTCGAAACGGTATTTTCTACTCGAATATAAATATCTATCAAAAATAGCGTTTAGTCAAAATAAATGAAAATAACTGAGATAAATCGGGGTTAATAAAAACTCCCCATAAAAGGAATTGAATATATGTAATATATTTCCTTACGTACTGTACTTAATGAATGTATGTAATATATTTCTGTACATACTGTACTTAATGTAAGTAAGGAAATATATTACATACATTCAATTCCTTTTATGGGGAGTTTTATTAACCCTGATTTATCTTTTATTATTATATATATATATATATATATATATATATATATATATATATATAGAGAGAGAGAGAGAGATAGATAGATAGATAGATAGATAGATAGATAGATAGATAGATAGATAGATAGATAATATAAGTATGTATGTATTTGTACATTCATATATATATATCCGGCTGTGTTTATTCTGTATATATTAACAGTAAATAATTTAAGTCCTCAAACTATTAGGGGTGTAAAACAAGAAAAGTAGACAAACTTAGATTTATCGATTTGGATTTTACAGGTTATTAACTTAAAATTTGTTATACAAGTGATTTTGGATTGTAAAAATAATTGTTTATGTGTCCGTAGGCAGTGTATTTCGAGATAGGAGGATATTGTTGGTGACAAAGAAAAGACTACTGAACTCGTACGTGATATTGGTCCTAGTTTACGGCATCGAATGTTGGACGGCCTCCTCAAAGATGAAGAAGAGACACGTGGCAACAGATGTATCGTTCTGGTGAATGATTCTAAGTATACGATGGTGTGCGAAAATATGAACAACGATGAGATTTTCGAGAGGATGCAAACAAAAAAAGAATTTTATACTTTACATTAGTAAGAGCCAGCTGAAATTTCTGGAACATGTAATAACAAAAGAAGACTTAGAAATTCTGATATCCACAAGGTGAATAGAGGGAAAGAGGGTCAAGCAAAAGCAACCCGCGACATACCTAACGGGCTTTATCAAGTGGATGGCAGAATAGGGATTGGGAGAAGGGGCAAAAATAGAAAAGTTTTTGAGGACTACAAGAGACAGGATGATGTGGAGAGTTACGTCCTGAAGATACACGGTATATAAATGAAGAATTGCTTTAAGAACTTTGAATAATTTTTTTAGTTACTTTTTCTATTTAAACCTGTTATAGGGTAATGGCATAAATACTTACCTTTCACAAGGGTAATTGCACGTAAGTTAACGTAGTGAACATGACTGGAACTTGAAATCGGCTCTCCGATTTCTCATCCTGAGCCGCTTCCATACACCGTCCACACATCCTCAAATATCATCGAATTTCATAGGCAAAAAATATAAAGGATGAGTGAACCCATTGCTAAAAAATAAAATAAAAAATAAATGTGTAATTGAAGAGCCGTTCCCTTTTCTTCTTTTCACATCTATATTTTTTCGGTGTATATGAACGCCCAACTATTTTTAGAAGTTAATGTGTAAATCCCTATAATCTCAAAATAAAGGAATCGTTGTGACCTCAGAAATTACTTTATGCCTGGCTCGGGTGGTTGCCATTCATGTTAGCCATCATGGTAAAGATGACAGCTCTCAGTGGGTAATATTTTTTTTTATTGAAATGACGATGGTTGGTCTTCATGACAACGCCCTGGACCTATTCGTCCAAGAAACTCAAATCATCAGAGTTAGGAGGCCACCTGTTTCGGATGTCATGAAAATTCTTCCCCAGAATTGTGTGCGGTGAAGCAAATAAATCTTTAAAAAAGTAGACTGAGGGAAATCTGTGAGAAAACGCATTTTAGAGGAAACCCATTATTTGGTGAGGAGGAAACTGAAAGGAAATAAATATTTGAAGAAGAAAGTAAGAAAGATTGATAGAGAGAAAGAGGGAGTGGTAGAACGACTTTGAAATAAAATAAGAGACGAAAGAAATATATTTAAGGAGATAAGGGAAAATTAAAATAAATATTTCAAGTAGAAAAATAAATAAAGAATGAAAAAGAGGATGAGAGAAAGATTAAGAGAATAATGAAAGCGTCAAAAATGAAAGAAGATGATAAACAAATAAATGAAGAGTAAAACAAAGAAAGAAAATATGACGAATGGTTACAATAAAAAAGGAAAGACGAGAAACAGCGAAAGAAAGAAAGTAAGAAACAATGAAAGAATGAAAGAAAGAAAGAATGAAAGAAAGAAAGAAATCCTGGAGGAATAGAATAAAGAAAGAAAATTAATGGAGAAATGGAAAAGAAAGAAGGAAAAAATAAAAATCATGAAACTTGGCAAGAATGATAGCTACACTCTCCTCACAACATCGCATGACAGACTCAGTAGTTGATGATTAGTTTTATCAAACTTTCCAGGTTATTTAAAGCCAGAAAACATTTTTAGATTATATTATCTTTATGGCTACAGTAATTATTTACTGATACAAGTCATTAATTAACCCTTAACTGCGGCAGGAAAATATGAATCTAGACGTTTACCAAGTGTTTTTGGCGCATAAGTGAACGTTACGAACAAACTGTAATTGAAACTCGCCTCTCTGATTAGCAATTTCGAACTATTATTCATTACAGGCGTCACCACGAACATTTAAGCTTACTGGATATTTAGAAGCAGTCATCCATATAGGTACAAACCAGGCACATCGTAGCTTAAACGTCGTCGGTGATCGTACGAAAATCGATGTTTCAACATGATGTGAAGTTCAGATTCAGTAGTTTGCAACGGTTGTCACTGCACTCGAGTAGCACGTTTTAATATGATGAATGTTTATACATAAAGAAACATTACCAAATCCTTATGATTAGAAAATTTTCAATTTATCATACTTAAGTTCAGTTGAGGTGAGTACATATAAGTATTTATCCAAGGAAGTTGATGCTTCAAGCATTCAGAAGCTATTGGGTGACAAAGCTTTATCGATGCACAGAGAGAAATTAATCTTTTCTGGCGATTAAAAGTAAACAAGTGGGTCATTATAGCACAGATTACAGATAGCTTTAATCAAGCACAATAAAATAATACAACGATTTTTGTGACGTGTGGAGCTGCGTAGACGCGTGACTGTCAGAATGCCCATCATATTCAATGGCGAGTGTACAGAATGTATTTTATGATAAGGCATTGCACACTATCAATGGGAGTAGATCGCCTGGTCCTGGTTTCTGATTAATAATTTAAAGTGTAGATCTGATCAGTATGGATACACTTGTTTAGAGATATCAAATGGATGCGAATGTATTTTAGGCAAACACCAATTTGGTTGATGAAATATGTTGATTCGGAAAAGATTCTACATGTACACCGTGAACCAAATAATCCCTGGGAAATTGGTTTTGTCGCATACATCATTGAACACAAATATGACCCACTGAAGGCAAACCTTTTTCTAAGATATCTGTCAGCTTTCAGCGGCAGAGCTGACTCTTTTAAGTTGTACTATTTCTACAGGAATGTTTACAGAAACTTAAACAATATACCAATCTATTGACCTAGCAATCCTCATCAGAGTTTATATTATTACATACATAAATTTCGATCTTCAGTACAGAAAATTAAAAAAAACTGTTAAAAACCTGAGGTTGAAAATCTGATATTAGCGTAATCCAAGAAAATCCGCGCTGAAGGACTAAAAAAATTATCAGACAGGAAAAGTGTTTCCTTTCTTTGGGGTACCTGTAAAATTAGTCTTTCATTTGAGATAATTATTTGTACTGGACGAAGTCCATATTTATATGCTATGTCCATTAAAGACTTAGGCGATCATAGGTTTCAGGAACATTTCGGTTCTTATTGCTTTCTGCAACAACTCTATAACACCACGTCTTTTTCCTGGTATATAATCTACCCACACAAATTCAATGAGTAATTATCTCGGTTTTTTACATTACCCCTCCATTTTTTTAATGCGTCATATGAGCATTAAATTTTCACAACCGTTCCAGAAATCTCTCATGCCTTATTCTGATTTTAACTACAAGTCTTTCAGTTTCATTTTATATAGAATTTCCGACTTGCTAAAATATTCATTCTATGCTCATCTCAGCGTCTGTCTGTAGAACTACACCTCTGTACATTTGAATCTCTCTATCCGTAATGTAACTGTAAATATTTACTGCCATACAGGAGGACTTTATTTGTTTCTAAGGAAATAAACCTTTACTTATCTTCTGCAATGCCAGTGTTGTTACTAAGATACGTTTTAGATCTCTGTTTCACATTGTCGTCTGTTATTTAGAATAAATCATAATTCAAGAATGTTAATCATTTTACATTTATTCTCATAATAAATACTGGAATATTAATATTTTATTGTACAATGAACGTTTCTAATATATCGAAAGAGAACTGTTTTTTTTTTAATAATTCTTACTATGTATATCAGTAAGAAATCATTTTCTATTGAAAATGTAATTTCTACCGTTCTTTGTAACTTCTTGCAATTAGAATCTGATTTATTAAATAGATTTTTATTTTTATTTTCACGCGTCTTCTTTCTGTTAAATAAAATTCCGTATGAAACTGATTTTCCACTCACATTCTAGTGACGTTTGATCGAATTTATCGACCTGCCTGATCAAAAGCTGAATGCTGAAAACTTAAATCGTTTTGTTGTTTAATTTTAGCAAAGCCATCTTTTTCGACTCTTTGATCCACTCAAAGGTGATGTTAGGTATTCTTTAAGTTAATAATTAGTAATAATCTCATTTAAATTTCCTTCAAAGACATTTTCAAACAAATTCTAGATAGTCTTCTCAGATTTTTGAAGATGTTTCAAATGACGTTGACTAATTAATTATTTTAATTGAATAATCGAGCGCTGTATCGCATCAAATACCGGTAAACGTTAATATCTAATTAGAATAAATATTCAGAATATTTTCACCAACGGTGGATGGTTGTCATTTCATTACTTTCAACTTAATCTCACACACATCTTCTATTCCCTTCAAGATGTGGGTGTACTGGCTTTTAACTTCTCTATTGCTATTTTTTTTTTAAATCTCAGGTGTACTTTCTTTATATCCACCGTGTATTGACTCCTTCGGCCTAGTAAGAAAGCGTGTTTCGCCATATCTCTTATTACTGAGGAGTGAGTTCGATCCTCACTAGGTACTCCATACATTGCGTCACAACTAAGCTATGCTTTGTAAATCAGCATAGCGTATTTCGACGTGGTGAAATGGTTAGCAAGCTTGTCACAAGTTTGAGTAGAATTTTTAGTCCTCACTGGGTGCTCCATACATTTGATTCTGTAACACATAAGCTACGTTTATCAAATCAATATAACCCCTTTTGTCTTTTTCTAAACTTTCGTATATTTATTTACCCATTTGTACTAACAAGTAAAACTCCACAATATGTTTTTCTCAATTAATAACATTACTAGATTGTATTAATTGTAAAAAAAAAAAAAAAAAAAAAAATTGTCAGATTGGTGGGTTGTTCTAGATAATTCCTGGCTAATTTTGTTTTTGCTGTGAAATGTGGGTAAGAAAAATGCTTTATACCCGTTGAAGTAATTAATAAAAAAATCATAAAAACGATTAAAGCCGGAATGATTAAGACGTTCGCATTCTGATCATGAGACCGCTGTTCAAGTCATACGTATCACTTTGTCAAGAATATTTCCTCGGTTTGCAGAGGGGAACCTACCGTGTGGCATCCCTGGAAGTTGCCTGAAAACCTTACCACGGTTAGATCAATGCCCTCTATTTGAAATTGGGGAGACGAAAAAAATCATACGACTGTAAAATTATTGCGTATTTATACTTTCTGATATAAAACAAGGATACTTTTTAAAAGTTTTAACCTGTTGATTTTGCCAACCTCTCGGAATCAGATTAAATAACGGGAACCAACATATATGTTATATTTAGTCTCCTAATCTGTGTATAAAAATATATGAGTTTGAATCCTTAACATTTTGTTTCTCTATGTGACGTGTCCCCTCAGGACGTAGGCGAGCATGACAATTCACAACTTGCTGTCTCTTGTAACTCTTAATAAATTTGTTCTTTTTGTTTTTTTTTTATATAAAACGTTCCGCCGTCCATTTACTCATACTCATTAAGTAGTTTATGTCTTGTTTTCCTTTTACCCACCTTCCTTCACTCTGTCTGTATCAGTTGTTCCGGGCTCACTTTCCTCATTAGATTCCCTAGAAATGTTAAGTAAAATCTTTTTAATTTGTTCCACGTTGAGTTTCCAATTTATTTTGTCCATCCTATATGCTTTTCACACTAAACATATATTTTTCCTTCGAGTTTTTCTAGCGTCTGTCGTACTACAATTTAGCTGTTGCCCAGGCCCTCTTTGATTTCCGTAGTTTCTAAGCTATTTCTTCCCCCCCCCTGGGCAGTTCTGTGACCATATTCATCTAGGATGTTCTTGAAACCAGGTGCTGGATAACTGGTCGTTCTGTATACATCATTTTTTTCTACAGGTTCATTACGAATTCCTCGTCTGAATTTGCTAACTATTTCACCATCTCTCTTCTTGCCTACTTTGGCATTCAGGTCTCCAAAGACAATTGTAATTTCTTGCGATTCACAGTGAAACTTGGCGTAGTCTAGCATAGAGTAAAACTTACCAATATCTTCTTCTGTACTTTCTGTTGTCGGTGCATAAACATCTATGGGGAATATTTTGAAAAGCTTTCCTTTCACTTTAACGACAAGAAGACTTTCAGTTATTTGACAGTGTCACAGTAAACATTGTTTCGTGTATTGGTTTAATATTAATCCTACACCTCTTTCATTTTTCTCTTCTGCTGCGTATCATGTGTTTGTCATTGACAAAATCACCATTGTTTGTCCACCTTGTTCAAACATGCCTAAAATAGTAGAATTTAACATGCTCATTCCGTATTGCATAATTTTCTAACTGGCCACATTGTTTTATGTTCTGATATTTCAAATCTCGAGAAATTATTTTGTTTTGTTTTTCGCTGGGTGACGGTTACAGGCCCTTAACAGAAAGAAACAAGTTTCGAATACTGTAAATTATTTAAGAAACAGAAAGAAAAAGTTAGCAAAATCTGAGAGTTCGTTTTGGTTTGAAAAGAATAAATATTTCTTCTTTCTGTCTACTAAAGAATAAACCCATTTCGGCCAAGTAAGAGAATATGTAAATCATTTTTTTTGTCTACTAAAGAATGCATCCATTTACACTAAATAAATAGAAAATTGTGAAACGCGTGCATAAAGTAATGGTTAATAAGATTGTTTTCTTTGATCTTCGCTGTGAACTCCAAACAATTTTGATCTTCATTCTGTTTTCCAAAAATTTGATTTTCATTCGGTGATCCAAATATATTTGCTTTTCGATGTTTTGTCTAAACATTTGATCTTGGGCTGAATTAAGCTTGTTTTAATAAGTAAATTATTACTCTGTTCTTAGAAAGACAAATTATACTATAGATATAGTGTGCGTGTGCTTTTCAATGAGGTGCTTTTTTACTTGCTTTATTCCTAAATAACTTAAGGTTGGTAAAAAAATGTGTTTCTCTAACTAAAAAAAGAAAGAAGAAATATGGAATGAGAGAAAGGGAGAAAAATGGCTGACAAAATCAGAAACCCTATGGAAAAATAAATATCGAGAACTTTCATTGAATTTTTAAGAAGAACAAAACATTTTTATCCCTTCTGAAATGAAAAATATACCGATGACATATACCGGTCTGTTTCTGTAATATGACAACCAAATTCAATGTGAGCTGTGCGTTTGTGGGTATCAAATTCCTCTACCGTCAGAGATCATGATGTCTTCTCTATAATGACGTCATAAATCTGATTACCAAGATATTGATATTCCCATACCTGCCGCGTAAAACAGGTTTCCGTTTTACGTCAGACAAACGATACATTTGAAATGTCTTCTCTGATGTGGATTTGGCCTATAATATTAAAATAAAATCGGAAAACTTGATTTTAAGATGTATCATACAGATTTGTTAGAATGTTAAATTATACTTTTATAACTACATAAGTAAATTTTACTTTGAAATTTAATAGGTATTCTGCTAAATGCTCGTGATGATAAAAAATATGAAGTTGCTTTATTTAAGTAAATTTATTCGCTAATATTAGTGTAAATGTCTATGAATAAATCTGGAGAGTTACCAAGCTTAGTATAATAAAGCATGTATCTAAGCAAGTTTGAAATGCGGGTTAATAAAATAACTCTATGGAAAGATTAGACAACGAATTACGTCTTGATTTTTGTTGATGTTTTCGAAAACTAGAATCCCTAAAAGCTATACCAGCGAGGTTTATTAATTATAGCCTTTTCAAAGAAAGTGAAAATTCAGAGAGGAGAGATAAAACTAAATGACAATCACACGTAACCATAAAATACAGGAGGGCGGTTCTGCATATTTGACGTAGGAATCAAGCTCTGTTTAAATTTGTGACCAAGAGTGAAACACAAACGATGCTGGAATTGCCAAAATATTTAAGACCACCTTGTTCCCAACATCCGAGCAAGTTCGATAGATGTAGAACGACAACAATGATGATGATGATGATGCATTCGTTTCCTGTATAAGAAAACTGCAGTGTCATAAATATTTTCGAATATCGAAACAGTAAAACTTGGGTATTAAGCAGGGTATATCTCTCACAAATTAACTCAGTTAACATTTTCATCATTAATAATACAATTTAACTACTGCCGAGAAAATTCTATTACAACTTGAAAGAAAATCTTGAGGCCAAATTAATCTTTTGTGAGGTAAATCACGGGCCTTAAATAACAGGAAAATATCAATTGCAGATTTTCTTTCTCAGTGATAGTTGTGTAATGTGAAACAAGCATAATTCCTCACCCCGTCTTATAAACATTTTCCTATTTCCTTATTCGGGTGAAGATATTCTGATTTCAGCCAAGTATGAAAAACTGCGTAAGCGAACAATAATGTCATCAGATTTCGACTAGAATATATATTTGGTCATTCCTTTATACACTTTGTTGCATATTTTCACACTGTTCGGCATTCATCAGAAAGGTCTCTATAATGTATTAGAAAGAAAAGAAAATACTGTCCCATTTGAAGATGTTTAACCTTCTTTCAAGATCCATTTGCGTACCGTAGAGGAGTTTACACTTACTTTACTTACTTATCATTTTTCAAGGTAGCAGGAATTTCTCTACGGGTAATTGACCAGTTTTGGTTCATTTTTGTAATGATTTTACAGCCGAGTCTTTCATCGTTTTTATGTTTTCTCTTTCTGATTTCTACCTTGACAGATGTTTCAGTGGAATTGAAGCTTCTCAAAAACCCCAAGACAGTTGATTGAGAAGTGTTGACACTATTTGGAATTTCTCGAGTCGATTTACCAGTTTTTGATAGAGCAACTATAGCTATTTTAACAGATTGCAGTGTGTGCTTAAAGCTTTTCATATCAAATCACTAATTAATTGTATTTTTGGTTTATTTATATACTTTAAAATAATCCTAGAATTTTAAAGAATATTATGGAATAAAATTATGGAAATACAATGACAATGTGTTTTAAAATAATGACACATTTTTAGTCATTTTTTTTTTTATTTTTTTACAAACAAATAATAGTTCCGAATTATGTTTTTTTTTTAAATTTTTCTAATAAAATGTATATTTTTAATTGGAAAAATAAATATTTTTTTTTATTTTTAATTAAAGTTAATAATAATTGAAAAAAAAAACTATTGCTGAGTCACTTTTTTGCAAAGTACAGTATATTCTTTCCTATCAAAAAACTTGTAATGGCATTAGATATTGATATTTCGATGAAGCAAGATGTCGCGAGCAAGTTGGATGAGAGAAACATTTGTATTTAGCATGGTAATATTTTTCTGCATCTGTTGAACGTCATGTGGTCTTATAATATCATGTAATATACGTTGACCCTTACTTTATATAGACAAAACGAATAATATTTACCACATCGATTGTGGAAAAACCCTTTCTTAAAAGCATACAGCACAGATTTTCTGATATGGTTCTGATCTAAATTCATACGGCTGAACTCGATACAACAATTACCCACTTTTATATTAATTTATATACATATACAAACTTTAAAACGTAATAATTACTGGTTAGTTTAACGTAACCATCAAAATATTAACCTGAAGTATATAACATAATTTCTTCTGTAGTATATTATAACCTGTATCAAACGTTTGAGGCCATACCTGGTATTTTTTTTTAAATTGGCCCCAAAAGTAGTTGTGTTATAATTTAAATAACAGTAATACAAAGTTAAAAGAAATTGCGACATGATGTTTTATTAAATCTTTTATCGTGACAAAAAGAAAAAAAACTGTTTGAATGTTGCTCTCGTCAAAATATCCTCCTAAATAAACAGTATTTGGAACTAGTATGGAGTATACCTTCCATTTGATCGTTTCAGTGCGTTTATTCGATTGTTCATGGATTTGATCAAGTTATCAACAATCGTTAGATCTATATTTTGCCACTTCTTTTGCAATCTTCTTTAAGGGTTTCCGATGACGTGATTTTGGTTGCACGCTCTCAAAGTTTTCATTTAAAGGTCTCTCAAATGTGATCTATTGGATTCATATCAAGAATCTCGGCTACAAATGGCAGGAACTTGATTCCTTTTGATTCCTTCCAGGTCTACTTCCAGGCTACTTTAAAACCTGCGCTTATAAAAATGAATACGAAAAATAAAACACTCATACCTACTCATAGAGAATAAGAAATGCCCACACTGATATCAACCTGAATTAATTTCCGTCTTTAGGAACCAGTTGTAATGACGAATGTATAATCCTAAATACCAGTTCTAGGTGTCAATTAGGAATAGAATGCGGATATATAGAGAGCGAATTTGCCTTTCTTATACAAGCTAGTAGCATCATACACAGCAACATACTTCAACCTCGCAACAAAAAATGCATGCAAGAATAATAAAGAAAAAAATTAGAAATCAGTTGATCTGTTCTTAGAAAAAAAGTAGTAAAGCTATCAATTTTAAAAGACAAACCATCACAAAAAAAAAAGTTTAACAGATGCATCGGCAAAATGAACGCGATGACGTCATTCTGTCAAATTAGTACTTCTTACTTTACCTAATGTCACAGGTTCGGTGGCCTTCGATAAAGAGTGAATAGTGTTTCAGCGGAAGAGAGTGGCACATGCCGAGGTTTTAGCAAGACAATTCTGGTCGCGGGCGCGTCTCTCCATTAGCGGGTAAAAGTGTGATCAAACTTTTTCGATACGTACTTAACATTTTTTTGTTTTAATCTTACATTATTTTTATATTTTGTAGCGTTAATTTTTGTTTTTTAATCTACTTTTTCTCTCACTCCCTCTCTCTCTCTCTCTCTCTCTCTCTCTCTCTCTCTGTATTTTATTCTCTTTCTCATCTTTAAAATATTTTTTATTATTCTTTTTGTTTTGCTCTTTTGTATTGAGATGTCTATATTACTACCTTTTTGTTACTTAATCCACCCAGAACACACATCAACGCTGCAGGCTTTTTTTTTTGTCTAGAATAGAATTACAAATGGACGAAAGTTCAAGTAAAAGTGCTTATGCAGCAAAAATACTATGGAAGTCTCTTTTCGCCAGAAAACAAGTGGCTATAAAAGTATGTTCACTACATATTAAAAAGATATATTAATGTTCCAATAATTGGCTTAATGTTCAACTTCATGTTTGAACTCGAACAGACAACGTGTATTGTAAAATCAATCTGGGAATGTTGCAAAGAATTATAATTGAAAATATTGAAAGGAGATCGAAATATTAAATACTAGGCTATTGAACAGATTTTTGTTTTTGCTATATTTGATGTTGAGCTGTAACCTTTCGTTATACAAGTTAAGAACATTGCTGTTAATATACGCCAAGAAGTTAAATAATCCATATTTTCCATTATTTTACTTCGAAGGTTGAAGTTTACTTTCCCCCGAGAAAGGCATCGTTGTGAAACAAAATCTAATTTGGATGTTTCCCTCCACGCTATATTGATGACCTCATGAAATCTTGTGTAAGTCGGAATCTATCATCTTGCTCATAATAATTTTGAACATCCTTTCTTTTCCGCTTGTCTAATATTCAGCTCATTCGCTCTTAAGATTATATTTGATACACGTTACTATATATGGCCATGTGGAGAGATAGAGGAAGGCAGAATTAGTATGGACATTTTTTTCATTTAACATTTTACTTCGAATATTCCTGGTTACATAGATGTGACCACTCGTGAGAACAGGGTTAAACTGCTGAAATTTATTTATTTTTTTTGTAGTATGAGGGGGGGTAAATATAACAGATAGATATGAATAGAATAAGACAGATAGATAGATAGATAGATAGATAGATAGATAGATAGATAGATAGATAGATAGATATGCACATTCTAAAATAGATAGGTTGATTGATATGAACAGACCGAAATAGATAGATAGATAGATAGATAGATAGATAGATAGATAGATAGATAGATAGATATGAACATTCTAAAATAGATAGGTTGATTGATATGAACAGACCGAGATAGATAGATAGATAGATAGATAGATAGATAGATAGATAGATAGATATGAACATTCTAAAATAGATAGGTTGATTGATATGAACAGACCGAGATAGATAGATAGATAGATAGATAGATAGATAGATAGATAGATAGATAGATAGATGGATGAGAGTTCCTTCAGATTCATAATTGATATACTTTACTATACTTTTTCGTCGAAGGCGACAGACAACAGATAGGTATAAATAGGATAGATAGATAGATAGATAGATAGATAGATAGATAGATAGATAGATATGAGCATAATAAAATAGATAGGTCGATAGATAAGAACAGACTGAGATAGATAGATAGATAGATAGATAGATAGATAGATAGATAGATAGATAGATAGATCCATATTCTTCAGATTCATAATTGATATACTTTTTCGTCGATGACGACACCCAAAAATAAAATTAAGTTATCTTAAAACACAACGCTGTTCATGGCTAAAACAACCAGTAGACGATCGGCAAGGTTTTTGACAAGAACAACAGTAATAGATTACTATGTAGTCATCTACCGTGGTGTATTAGTGTCTCTGTCTAGCCTCTACGGTGCGTTGGACCCTATTCTCTTCATAACTCATAACTCTCGCGGAAGGAGCAGTTCTATATTTCACTTCATCACGGAAAACTGCATCCCAGTTCGAAACATTGCTTGAAAATTACATCATGCACGTTTTACAGTGATCCTTGAAGTGGAACTTCGGTCACCCAACATTACGCGTGTGCCCAGACAGTTTCTCAAACAATATCTGTTTTGGGAATTCTTGAGTTATCCATGCGCGCAACGTTCAAAAGCCGAAACCGCAGGATAGGATAGGGTGATAAAATGACTGCTCTTCTAAATCCAGGACCCTATCTTGCTATTTAATTTTTACAATATTTCTTAAACATCTCATGTGAAAACTATTTGACCTCCTCTCTAGACCAGCATGCAATGTTCACGTCTCACTCCAGTAAAGAACTGTTTAGAGGACGCATGTTTGGTAAATTCGAGTTTTGATTTTCATCCTAAGTTTATCAATTTCCATGCACTTTTTATAATTTTCTTGAATGTAGCTGTGTCATTTCCTAATCTGCTTGCTAATTCCTCATCCATAGATAGTAACAATGCTATGATGGATCCCATCTAAACAAACTTATCTACTGCTTACAGGGATTAACCACAAAGTTTTACCTCATGTGGTAAGTTTGTCTCTTGTCCTATTACCACAGTTTTCTTGACACAGATTGTCAACTAGAAGAGGTCGCCTGCTTCCGCTTGAAGATCGACTAGAATTTGAAGCTCGATTTGACTGTGCGCCGCTATCGTAGCATCATCAATGAAAAGTAATTCTCTAATCAACAGTTTGATCGTCTGTCGCTTCATCTTCAGTCATTTCAGATTGAAAACAGATAAACTCCATCCTAGCTCTTATCAAAAGCATGTTGCAGGAGGACAGCAAAATAAATGGCAAAATTTGTGGGTGCCAGGAAACCAACCTGTTTAACACCACTACTTACCTTGAACGACTCTGATGCATTGCCATAGAATTTAATGACTGTATTCATGTCCTCAAGTAAAAAGAAATGACTAACTGAAAAGGAATATTTCGGTAACTGATTTTTCTACTACCTTATAGAAAGATTTATTATAAACAAATATATACAGATATATGTGCGTATCTATATCTATGTGAGGTTTCGATGCAAATATACTAAGCGCAATTTCTGTGTAAATTAAAAAAGAAAATTCTTTGGATTTTCTGATATCCTTCAAAAATGTTCAGAAACTGGAAAAAGTGATCCATATAAACAATGTTTTGCCGTTTCATTTCAGAACGTACGAGTGTATGGCTCCTCCACAGTTTCCTTATCGTAATTGCCGTTGAATTGTCATCAGTTGGAGAAATAGTGAAATTATTAACCACTGTTCACTTGACGTTTTTGAATTTGGAATCTTCCTTCTCCTAGACTTGTTACCAACAAAGGCTCGAGAGCCCAAAATACTCTGGCCTTTAACCAGTCTCTAAGTTGATAGTCATGATATTCTCAAACAAGTTATCGGACAAGAGTGTAAAATGCGTATTATTTTTCATTTCCTTAACGTCTTTGCATATATATATATATATATATATATATATATATATATATATATACGCACACTTGTATCTATTTATTCAATTTTTCTTCAATTTAAGCAAATGTTCATGTCTAATCAAATTATCTTGTTTTGATTTCATTTACGAAAATTCTTTTTTCGTCATAGTTACTTCATTATAAGTTTAACATGATGAGAAATAAAATCCGTTCCAGTATAGACAATGGATTTGGTTTATTGTCACATAAAAACACAGAATCTAGAATTATGTACCGATTTTTCTTATTGAGAGAGGGAAAGAGATAGAGAGAAAGAGTGAACACTTCCTAAAACGGATCATAAAAATGGGATGTATTTTAGCATTGGTATCAGATATGATAAAACATTTCTTCCAAAACTCAGTTACACCATTGGCATTACATTTCAACTGACGTTCGAAGGACATATTAAACTTTTAGAAAAATATTTTTTTAGTATTTACTAAAAACCATCTTCATGCAACAGACTGCCAAATGATAGAGAACTATAATGAGAGAAAGAGTATGCATATTTCCCCTCTTTTCTATGCGGAAGAGGAACGGCTTAGTGGAAATAAATAAATTTGAAATATAAACTTTTACCCACCCCGTACACTAAGTTTAGAAAATATATAATAATGAGTGGCCTTTTATATACGAGTTTGACTGCCCACGATTGCGTCTAACCAATAACATAAGCGGTGGCAGGGTAAATTTTGACCATGGCCCAAGTGGAAACGATCGGGCTACCCATGTCCAGCAACTGATCTTGTGTTGCATAACTAAACCCAGTGGTTTGTTTCAGGTGAATTGGCTAATTTCAAATTGGAGAATCTGTTCATATCAGCTTTATATCTGATACGTCCCATGTGTGGATCTTCGATGTTAAACTGATTTTCGGAACATGGCGAAGAGTCAAAATACCAAAAACAGACTTGGCACTTTTTCCCAACGCTTCTCCCACTCATTCTCACAAATATCAGCTACGAATCAGCTACTAAGTCCACGCAAGTATATTCACTTTGGAACCGATTTAAGACTCTTTTTTTTTTCAAAATATAATTCACAATTTGTGTTTCGCCCCGTGGTATGATTTTTAAGACACATTTTAGAGATGCCACATGTTAGCATCGCCTCCTCCGGTCAGATATCATGAAGTCGATTACCTGAAAAATCGACAATGGTGAGATCCGAAACCTGATCACATGGCCAGGAAGCGAACATTCTTATCACTCGACCCAGTTTAGATTAATCGATCACAGAATATACTGGAAGATTATACTGCGTCAATCTTCCAAGGAGTTGGTATAGAAACAATAACGTTTCGAAATAGTTGTTATGAAGGAAAAAGTGTCAAATTCAGATAAACATAAGACTGATATAATAAATGGTTCAATGATTTACCCATTTAGGGTTGCAGTAGATTCCTTTTTTGTATGATAGTCAGCATTATACACAGTAATTGGGCATAAAACTTGAAGCCATCGTAAAGATAGTTGGCTACTCAGACAATAACCTTTGCATGAATTCCCGATCATTGTAAATTGTTTTCCTCTTTATTTCAATGTAATTCTATTAGACAACATTGCAAAACATTTGCATTGGATAAATAATATCTCTATCCGTAATGCTTGAATAAAGTCCTAACCACTGTCAATAACTTTCTTCCGTATAAATGTTTTTCTAATTTAATATAATCAGTGAAGCATAAACATTATCTATATAATTATCATACATTGTCTGTAAAACTTGTATTACTTATTGACCACTAGCAGTTATGATATCCATATATTCAATTCGCTAAGTACGGGGCGAAATATGTTAAAGTTATGTAATTAAGAAATTGCTGAATTCGGAGTGCTTTTCTCATTCAAATTATATGTTAGATCTTTTGTACAGAAGAATAAAAAATCATCTAAAATTAAGCAGTCTGGTATTAGCGTTGAGAGAAACGCAGTCGATAAGAAAATGAAGCTGCTTTACACATTAAGGAAGGAATGAAAACTGTTTGTTTTATGATGTCATTTTTTCACTAAAACCTGTATTTTCTGTATCAAAGTAAGCGTTATCATTATAATGAATGATATTAAATCCTCTACCTTCATACACTGATAGCTGTTTACATAAACTGATAGTTACTTATATAACAGATTTATTCACTATTTTTTCCATTAATTCTTATCTATTGGCTTCTTCTTTTATCTAAGTTCCTCTTTCAGCACATGGGTGATCATATCTTTGCCCTATGTTCTTTGTAACACTAATGTTTCCCGCCACATCTTCCTTCCAATCACCCGTTCTCTTGTTAATTTACACAAAACTATTAGTTTTTTCTGTGACTGTCACTGCCCGTAATAGCTTCAGCATGTCACTAGGCTATTTTACTCTTCCATCATCAGAATCGAAGGAATTTCAACTGGTTTTGACAATTTTTGAAAAGCATAATATACAGGTTGAGAAAATGATATTGATAAAATGTGTTATAAAATATTACAAAAATCAATTTTGATGATTTACTTTCATTTTCAAAATTTAATTTCGTGATTGTATTATTTTTCATTCACAGCTGACTGCAGATTAGTTATGTATTGTTTTAATTTTATCACGTAATAATTTAAGAGAAAAATTATACGTGGGAGTAGCATATATTATTTTGTAATTTCTAGATACACAATAATTATAGATATTTATATAAATTAATTAACTACTTCTTATCTGATAAATTTCTAAACACCTGTTGTATGCACGACATCTGTTCATGATCTGTTTAAGATTCAACTTTAGTTAGATATGTCAAAAGGTATTTCATGTATGAATGCATATGTGTATGTATATAGGTAGATTCGCAGATAGATGTGTATGAGAATATGTGCGTGTTTTTGGTTTCAAGAAAGTATAGGCTGTAGGCACTGCTAATAACCCGAAATAAAGAAACATACAGAAGTAGACTCTTTAGTATTTATGCATATTCTCGTCCATCTGCCGTAGATATTCCTTCGACTTTTGCAGGGTTTGCCCTCTAATATTTGTCTTTGAATTATCCCCATAAATCTGTCCTATGGTCTAATCACAGAAGAATGCGGAGTGTATGGGACTTAACCACATGTTCCAATAAACTTGTCTGGCAAAATTGCATCCTTATACCAGGATTGTAATTTTCGTGGTACCCCAAATTGCTGGAAAGAAAATACACCATCATAAAGTTTTCATGTGCATACATAACAAAGCAGACTATCGAACTAGTTTAACGTCAAATAAGTTCCTTTGATGTTTAGCAGCATCGATTTGTAACTTCTGGTAATTTAACCTGATGTTCCTCCCTAGCTTCCTAGTAGGTCAAAATGTGTCTTTTAATTGACGCATGTAATTTAAATATAGCCTGATGACTCCGAACCATCTATGTTGTAAAATCTGCATATTCTCTATATATTGGCACTTATCACTGGTAAATCTCTTCCACCCGTATCATTTTAATTTACAACTTGGATTATTCTTGGAATCTAACGTTTCCTATGAAAACGCTTAAGAATTCAATGGACGTCTGATTTTGCAATTCTTAACTCACGACTTGCATATTTGAAGTCGTATCTTAAATTTCTAGTCTACTTCCCTGCCATGTTGTGTTTGTCGATGTCCGCGGTCATCATGAACATTAAATGTTACTCTTATAATAATTTCATTCTGCTCAAAACTTATCATTAATTCGAGCGATATTATGTTTTTGTACTTCAAATGCGTTTTAAAAATCCTATTAGCAATTTAGGATTTCTCATGTTCAAAGATTAGCCGAGCCACCATCATTATTTTCAATGTGGTAGATCTGAGAATTAATGAAAATTTTGTTATCACTCGTTTGTATTTTAGGGTTCTCCCTATTTATCTTGATTGTCACAAAAAGTAATGGCATACTCATTTTCTTTTGAATTAATCATGATATCTAATAACTAGATGATACATTTTGCTTCTCGCATTGTAAATCCTAATGCCCCAAATGACGCTTCGCATGTTGGCAAAGCTAATGAATTTATTTTCATCTTTTTCATGCAATCATATAAATGTAAAATTATAATTGAAATCCATATCATATGATAGTGCTTCTACACCTCGAATTTCCCCGATCACCGCAAAAGGCTCTTAAACTTAAGAGTTTACTAGATTTATTAAACACAAAACAATGTTTTTTGTGCTTTTTAAAATCGTGTAGGGCTTGTTTGGCTCACATTAAAAGATTCATGAGTATCTTCGCTGAATATAGCCGTAATTTTACCGGAAGTTGTGTTCATAATTTTCCGGAAATATATTTCAACTATTTGACCAGCATTGCTTTCGTCAAATTTATTGGTATCGATTTCCCAAGCAATTTATCGAGGTTTCCAATCTTGCATTCCAGATTTGGTTATAATATTTTCTCTATATCGTGATTGGTTCATTTTAATATAGATACTTTAAATGTAAACTGTAAACCTTGAAAGAAGGAAATCTGCCTGAGTTCAGTGGTTTTGAATTGTTTATCTTTTTTACATTCATTTACATTGGAGAATGACAGTTTTTATCAATGACGATGTCATCGAACCTTACGATTACAATTACTATTTTATTCGAAATCTTTATACAAAAAATCTTTCGATTAGAATAGTAATTGTATGACATATCTGTAGGGGTTTTCTAGAAGTTTGGAGAAGTGTATTCTAACAGTCATACTCACACCAGATTGATTTAGCCTTTATAAGTTGTCTGCACATTTGCGACCCGCTCGAATTCAGTTAACGATTCTTTCATTCTCGTGCGCAACGACGACTCGGGGACACGCCTAATGCTAAGGAAAGTATTCTTAGCCAAGAGTAAATATTTTGCCGAAAATCTTTTTTTTACTATTCGAATCTATTGCTGGGAATGTTTATATAAGAATACTTTTTTAATACTTTCATAGTTTTTTTCATCCTAGTTTGCGGTTCACTATTTGCCTTTAGCCGTGACCCTAACAGGTGCTACCATCCCAGGCCAGGCTGGATCTGGGAAAGACAATAATAAAGGGTGTGTTACATGCTCTTCATATCGTGTAGTTTAACGTCATACCCAGGACAATGATCGACGAAGAGATTAGAAGGTTCATTAAGGCCCTATTCAGGACGTTCGATAAAGGGACATAACGACTTGATGAGGATCCCTAAAAATAATAGTTAAAATCAGATTCTGAAACAACTAAAACTGAAGATGAAAAATAAAAATAAACAATTCATGCAAACACTTCTACTTGGAACTCGCCCCATACTTGAATTATTGATTTCGAGTAGTTCGTGAAACAAGAGAATATGCATATCAATAATAAATATACGAGAAATAAAAGCTGGAGAAAATAAAATAGTAACAGTTTTTATCGTCGATAAAAGATAAAATTATAAAAACATCCAATGAATACATAATTAAGTCGCTAGAGGAACTAGAGATTAATATTCAGCAGATACAGAGACCTAAAACGGGCGGTTTACTATATGGGTGGCAGAGACCTTTTCCCTGGCAAAGGTAAAAGTTTCAGATGTCAGACATACTGATGCTCATTCAAGAGGAGTGAATTGCTTTGATAAAAAGAGATTCTGTGAAAGTGGGAATTATGTAGCATACCGCTTTTTCGATTTATCTGAAATTAACAATAAATAGGACACTCATTTTATTTCAGGTCATGGAGGAGAGAATCAAGTCTGGATTTGATTTAATTTCGGCCGGAAAGCGCTAGGTTCTTACATCCGAAATATATAAAAATTGTAGTCCCCGAAAGTTCCGTTTAAAGAATTACTTGCCTCCTACCCACTCATGTTATGATTTTAATATTTAATTCTGATAATACCATCCGATTAAAAAACATACATATTTTAGATGTATCAAAAATATCTATAACTCTTATCAAAAAGAATTTTTGGTAATTTTCAAAACATTGCAGCCATTCCTGATACGAGATTTTTGTTTCCTACAGAACTGTAAATGTAATTGTTATATATTAGTTTATTTCTTCTATTAAACAGACTTAATTATGGTTTGATTTTATTAAATATATTGATATATTTATTTCTCTGTGTTTATATGTAATTACAAAATCCTTCTTTCATTCGCGTTTCATTGAATATGACAGACAATGTGCTTTGATTTGTGTCTGTACAATTTTTCATGTGTTCTGATATATATATATATATATATATATATATATATATATATATATATATTCTTTTATGCAGGATCAATTAAATTAAAAACAGCCCAATTCTTCTTTCTTTCCGAGCGCTTTTGGATATTAATTTAGCCATTTTCAAAGTTGAAATATATTAACTCTTAACAAGAAATAGATTGTTTTATGTATGTACTTATATAATGTTTCATTTTCAAAACACGGTCAAAATACTGTGTCAATGTTCATAGTTGATATTATTTACTCAGGGACTCTGTTCGTAACAGAGACGTTGATAACACAAATGTAATATCATCGCCTACATGAAAAAAGGTTAAAAATTATAGAAGCCTTATTAATAAAAACTAAAGCAGTAACACTCAATATCAACTATGAATATATATATATATATATATATATATATATATATATATATATATATATGTGTGTGTGTGTGCGTGTGTGTATGTATGTATGTATGATAGTCTATCTGGTTGTCAATAAATATAATGTTGCTATAAAAAGATACAAGAAAAGCCACAGATGATAATATATTGAAAAATCGGAAAAAATATACTTGAAAATTCTGAAATATTAAAAGGAAGGAAAGCTTGAAGATGTTAACATCCACAGGGTATTAAAAGAAAGAAGAAATTTTTGAATGCCTGAAAATTGAATGCAGAACATCAACCACAGAGACAAAATGGGTGGTAACCTGTCAAGTGTTCCTCCGACCAAAAAAGACAAATTTTTCACAGATACAATCCCCCACGTCCTAAAAAGACATAACATATAAAAAAAGAAGATAAAAGTAAATTTTGAATGACATTGTAAAATTTAAGGGAAGGCCTATGTTGCTGCATAATGAGACGGACAGAAAGAGTAGGAATTATAATATTCGAAGCCAGACGAAGCAGCTATAAAAAAAAAATATTGCAAGCTGATTTTTATCATCTGCTTGCAGAATGTCTATCCTGTCAAAGGCTGCTACGATTTTCTTTACGTCCCGCTTTTTATTCTCGCGTTTTCATTTTTTTTTCATGTTTGTTATTTCTGACGAGAACTATCTTTAACCTTTGTCAAATTAACGTGTGTGTCGCAGAATGAAACGCTTAATGGAACCGAATCTTTAGATCATGATCAATAGAACGCCCGTTGGTATCGATTCTAAGTGGAAAAGAAAGGAATTTTAAAAGGGGAAAGAATGAAGTTTGAAATGGAGGACGAAAAAGTAAAAGATGAAAGAACGAAAGAATGGAAGAAAGAAAGAGCATCAAAAAGAAAGAAAAAAAGAACAAAAAAAAGAATGAAAGGAGGGAGAGGAATAAAAGAAAAAAATAAATGAATGTATATATGAAGAAATAGTTATGTACAGACTTACATAGTTGAAAATGACAGTATATTTTGTGATAGGAAAGAGGATAGGAGATATTTATAGAGAGTAAGACAAACGAAATATTGGAAAAGACTAGTATAAGGAAGTAATCAGTAAATAATAAAGAAAGAAAAAACAGAAGTAAATATCAGGAAGAAAAGTAAAAAAAAAAAAAACAACAATAAAGAAAAATACCGTATAAAAAAAATTGGAAGGATGTATAAGAGAAAAGATAGAAAGCTGTAAAGAAAACACCGTAGAAAGAAAGATTCATCAAATAAAATAGACCAATATTTTCAAATGAGTTCAGTAATGGTTTCAAGACTAAATGCACCCTAACAACTCGTACATTTTAAGGAAATAAAAAAAAAGTACGTTTCGAAAAAAGTTGAATGAGGCAAGAATCGAAGAAGTTTCCTTAAACTAAGAAACAGTATAATCAACTTGTTTGTTTATTAGCTTCGATCTTCTGTTGGAAAAGAGTATCCTTTTTATTCTTTTGTATTTTTTTACAAATATCACTTGCCTAATTTTAGGCGTCATTTTCAGTTGGTATTTTATTTTTTATTTTTCTCATTTTTAGTGTGGAGTTTTCTCTTTTTTCTATTCACTTACAAGTCATTCAGTCACCAGGAAATATTTACCGTTTCGATTACCAATATCAATTAGGCCACAAGATAGAAAGCATCCTTTGAATAAGTAATTGTTAATGTATGCGTATGATGATATTTTATGATTTGTTTTTATTTGTGTTTTTGAACTAAAAGACAATATAGCATCGTTAGAACAAACAATAACTTAAATTGTAAAATCGATTTATCCACAAGGCAATTAAGTATATTAAATAAGCTTACTTCCTAAGAAGTAAAGAAATTGCTGAATATGAGAAGAATATTGCGTTTTGCCGATTTGGGGTGACAAATGAGTATCAATCCTGGAAATATTAACTTTTACTTAGCTTGAACACCTAAGCCTTACCTCACTTAAAATATGACACTCGTTGATATTTCCCAGACTTAACAGTTTATCACTTTATATTATTAAATATGTTTATTCGGCTGTAACAGATTATACAATACTCAAGCGAAGAGTATAACTTAAAATTGATAGCACATGTGCCTCAAAAAGAAAAAAAAACGACATAATTGTGTTTAAGTTCCACACTACTTAAAACAAAATGTTAAGAAGGAAACGCCATCAACCATGTAAAGAGCGATAGCAGATACTGAACTTAAGAAATCTATTTTCTTATTTTCTTGATTGTTTTTCCATTGAAAGAATTGAACTATGTACTAGTTATTTTGATCTTACATTCATTTTTGTAGCGATACTTGATCTTGAAGTTTAAAGGAGCTGGGAATATAGTAAAGACTGATCAACTGGGCATGAGAACTCAGAAAAATTGTGGGGTTTGGGATACACTCATAAATATCTGATCATTCTCGAATCAAATATTTCAATCTTGGACCAATGTGTGATGGGGGTTTATATCATAAATTTTATTAAATAAATTAATAGGGAGAAATTCAAGCTCCATAGAAGAGGAACCTTTCCGTCAGCAGTCAACACTTGATAGAGTTACGAAAAATTAACCTAATGTAAATCTTTTTTTTTCACTAACCGAAATCTCGTAGCGGCTATCCATATCGATTTTGAAGCATACGAAAAACCCAGAATAATTCATTTATCCGAGGCATTTCGGACAGAAGAAACAATTTTAGATATGAAACTTTTCCTAATGTCAAGGAGCGTTTAAAACACAAGCAGGCGCTGTTCTAAGGTGAAATGTTTCACATGTCTTTTTATTTTGCCCTCACACGGAAAATACTAAGCATTTCGGTATATATTGATTTCATGTTTCCAAACATCAATTTACAAATAAGCATACACCCAAATATTCATGCCTTATTTTGTAAGTTACTCAGATTGCTGGTTACTTATTTGTAAGTGAGATATCAATAAATTGAATTTCTGAGGTCACAAATGTGAATTGAAAATTAATAGCAAATTTAATAGCAAAGAAATAAGTTGAATTAAAACAACAAAATATTTTGCTATTTAAGTTGTTCCAGTTACAAAAGAAAAATTATAAGATTTTACGATATTAGTGCATGTTCGCTCTTTTGTCAGACTGCTAAACCTTTACTAGATTATAGACATTCTGTTTTAACTTCTGGAATAAAGAGTAGTTTCAAGGATCAAATATCAAAAGAGATTACGAATATTTGTTCGTAAAAGGAACAGCCAGAAATTCGTTTTATGATTTAATGACTCAAACAATCACAAATAACTAAAATGTGAATTGGTTTAAAATAAAATATATAAATGTAACACAGAAATCAAAAGATGTTATATGAAAAAAGACAATTCTTTACAAATCCTAAAGAAAGAATCGAGGAACACGAAAAATCCGTTAAAAAAAAAAAGAAAAAAAAGAAAACAATACTTAACTGCCATTTATCATTAATATTCCTAATTGACAGTAAATGCTCGTTCCTTAGAGAAACAGTGGAGACTTGGGATAATTCCATAGAAAGATGCTGGGCAAATCATTGACGGGTCATGTGTGAAACGCGGAGGCGAAAATGGAACAAAAAAAAAAAAACACCATTTTTATCTTGATTCAGAAAGAGACATTTAAACTATTTGGAAAGTGAGGAAAAAGATTTTTCCACTCACAAAACATACTAAAGTCAAACTAAGTTGCTGCAAGCTACATGTAACGTATCTACCTAGATTGTGCGAATTGATGCCAGAAAAGAGGCTTGAGCGATAGTAAGTGAATGAATATTATAGGATTTGTGGAGAGCTATGAACGCCCTCAACCAGAAGGGACATGGCGGATAACAGTAGAGTCCAATTCATGGCTTGTCGGATTGAAGGCGTTTTCCCAAACATACAGAAAGCTGGTATTAAGATAACGTCATCATAATCGCGTAAAACAGACAAATATATAACACATGAACTAATCGAGAGATTATTCAATATGGGTATTATGCTGTTTCACGAGGAGACATTTGTGTATCAATGATGGCTTTTGCTGGGTGGCTGAATTTGGAATGAACATTTAAATCCTTGCTTCAACGCTATTCCAACTGATCTATTTCAGCTGATCTATTTCAGCCTCATTTTTAAACGATTAATATTGTGTATGAATTTTAATTTCTCTGAAACTGGAGATCTTTTTTTCTCAAAATAATGTCTGTTATTGATTTAGTGTTATGACCTTTCCAGTAACAATATTCGCTTTCATACTTCGATCAATAGACAAGATTTTAATTAAATAATGTGACAAGTCAAGAGTAATCATTTACTGAAAGACAGAAGAATAACCAGGACTAAGAAATACGAGTTTGGTCATTTAGGGAGGTTTATTATTTTGCAAATACTTTCAGAATACATCGTTAACTAGTTTACAATCAAATGGAATCTCCCATAATTGAGAGAAAACTGATTATATTTGAACAGCGTTAAGTAATTTCATGTGTTTCTTTTAAGTTGAGTTTTAAAAAAGCTATTGCTATTCTCCGTTATGTGGATTTGTGTTTTGTATCCGCTAGCGACGAGAATAAGTGAGTAAACATGTTTCGCTAACGATAAAAGTTGCGATTTTGATTCTATTTTACATTTATTTAGGATCCTCCATTAGGTAAGGTAAAAACAAGCAGCATATCACGGTGAAAAATGGTCCATAAATTAACGAAAAGGAAGTTTTGTATCAATATGTTTATGTTGTTATGAAGAGGAAAGACCAAAGTATTTTTTTGATTATATTTTGAAATTTTTTACTCCTTTCTAGCACGTAGAAAATTTTGGTTACTTTTCTTTCTTTTTTTTTTTTACGACAGCGCGGAAAGATAAAAAAAAAAAAAGGTTTGTGTTATTTTGCGCTTTTCCCGAGAAAAACACACGTTAATTGCAAAAATCAAATAATCGTCGGAGTTTAATGAAAATCTCAGGACTTATTCACAAATGAATGAAATTATTTTTGAAATTTTTTTTTAGAAAATCTTCTTAAAAAGAGATTTTTCTTTTTAACATGTTTCCACCCACTTACATATTTTCATGAAATTTCGAGAAATTAAATCTTCACGCGCGGGTTTTTTTTATTAGTTATAAACAGGACACTTTGTAGAAAGTAAATCACCAGTTTTTTTTTTTTTTTTTTTTTTTTGTAAAACAGTACCCGGTTTCATAGAAAATCTGCTTTGAATTATAAAGAAAAATGTAAAAAAAATTAATAAGAAAAGCTTTCACCTGTTTTTGTCAATACATTATACTAAAGGCATTATTTTGTGAAGAAATAAAAATTTTTTGATAAATAATGTATTTTTTACAAATTTTTTTCCCATTTTTAAATTTTTTTCTTTAACTTCTTAATACTTTAAAAATCGTTTAAAATTCTTTATTGCTTTCAAGCACGTAATGCAATGATAACGTTAATGAAAAAGTAAATTTACGAATCGAAATTTGAAAAGCACATAACAGTCGTTTGACCCAAAATATTTTTAAAATAATTTTTTTTTAAATTTTATGAAAAAAACGGTCATAATTTCTACATATGAAAATGTATACATGACATAATCCTTAAAAAGATTTAAGCAATTATCTAATTAATAAAAAGCTTTAAACTATTATCTAATTAAGAAATTATGAAATAAAAAATAGATATTACATAAATGCTGAATAAAAATGTTAATATTTTAAAAGTACTAGTTAAAAACGAAAAACCGTGATCGCTTATTTTGCAAAAATTGTCAACTTTGATCATCCATAGAAATCTGTCATCACCTCGTCACAATCGATTTCTTTGATAAATTCAGACACATCGTAGGACAATCTAGCCGGTAACCGTAATGGACTGGTCCTCGTCGTAGTGGTAAGCAATCGGCGTATGCAATAGGCGAAGGCTATAGGCGAAGGCTATAGGCGTCGTCTTGTACCTCCACATCAGTCTGTATTTATGGCTGACACCAGCCAACCAAATTACTGCGAGGGGGAATTCATTAAATCAAAATTTAATCAGACAAAGTTGCATAAAGTGAATATTAAGAAAACAAAAATTAAAACATATTGGATTTGAACGATATTTTCAGTCTTATAATAAGTATATCATTGAAAAGATCCTACACCATTTTACTGCCGTGTATCACTTCTTATTTAACTTTTGCCTCGGGTAAAGAGTACACAATGAATTACTTAAACAAGTCTCTGTAATTAACACGTTCCCTGGAACAAGTGGATTATGCTAT
>CAHIKZ030000147.1:1260000-1295000 GCA_903632075.3 Acanthosepion pharaonis
AAAACCAAGATTATTAGAAAACTTTATATTATAACTCGTAGAAAAGAAATAACTTCATATACGTGCGTGAAGAAAAACAGAAAAGTAGCAATTTCCCGGACGGATATCTATAACGACCACTGACAGTGTTGGTTAGAATAGGCATTAAAAAAAGAATATAATTTAGCATATTATTGTCTTGTCTTTGTACGCTAGAGAGTTAAATATAGATTTACGAGAAACTGAGCTCATCAGAGAGATTCGAAAAGACAGCGTTTGTTATGACTTGAAATTTAATTGTCTTCTCCATTTTTATTTTGTTAATGTATCCGGAGCTTTGACATTTTTTATGATTTATGTTTCGATAATAGTGTTCTTTGCACAGTAAAAAAGGAGGGTTCATGATGCTATGTATGCTTGTGAATCAAATTGCGATGAGCTAAATATTTGCTCTTTGTTTTGTTTAAATAACACCCCAATTATAACTTAAATCCCACTTGATTTTCTTCTGAGATATTAATGTAAATCTAGGCCACATGTAGGGAGATTACATCTGGTGGTCCAGTAATTCTCCTACTAGGATTAAAAATAAGTAAGTAAATGTTGAGATAAATAGAATTAATTCATTTATAAATGATACATATTAAATAGTAATCACTAACCTAGACAAAATTTTAAAATACGTAAAAAATCAAATTAAAATTAAATAATTTAATTCATTAATGGCGTTCCTATATTTAATATTATAATAACCCGTAATATCACTAGTAGAATATACGAAAATACGCGTTAATCATTTCTATAAACTCTACTGGTGCCAGCAATACACTGAAGCAAGTAACAATAGATTGCATTTGTTTTTTATTGCCTACACTAGACTCTTTGGTTAGCATTGTTCACTTCGGCTAGTAGATGAGTTCTCCAGCAGAAACAACATTTGGTGATACCAAGTTTAGTTAGGATGCTACTGCGGGACATTTTGTATTTGTATTTCTATTGGATCAGGAGCTAGTCAAACAAGGGAGTGCTGATGCTGGTGAGAGACGACAGTTTAGCACTATAATTCAGCGCAGACTACGCGGAAAAAGACGTGTCAAATTTCTGCCTGACGGAGCGAAGTCAGTGTTATCATGCCTGTGGGGATGGAAGATATTAGTTTATGTTGCTGATGGTCGCATGCTGGTGAAACTGCAGGTAACTCAGTATGTGGCTGCTGCTCTATTGCTCAAGCAGTCATATTAAAGAAAAACACTGCCTGTCCTTTGGTAGGAGAAATCCATAGAAATTGGAGTAAAACTGCCTGACATCAACTGATACTGATATGCTTGCCGCAGCTCATTGGCTTTAAACATGGTGATACCGGAAGGAGGAAATCCGGAAATATATGGAACAAGATCAATCTGAATTTTCTTAACTGGAATGTCCTGATTCTCCTGGGGAATGACGAATTTTCACATACTTGTGTCTTCGTCGAATAACAGCTATAGTAATGGTTACGAATTTAATTTTAATTTCCAATATTTAAATACTATACAAAATGAAGAAATCAAAATATATATTTTTTTAAATGAGCAGAACCTTATACCGCTGACGCCAATAATAAATCAGTGTGCAAATATTCTTACCAATCAAGTTTAGCTGCCAAGGTGATTCTCAGTGCCCATCTTTCCTGGCTATAAGCAGCACTTCATCGGGTAATTTATATTTGGTTCTGCTTAAAACAATTCATAAGTCAACATCATTGTTTGAGTATTTCGACCTAGACAAAAAATACCTAATCTGTTTGGATAAACGAGATGTTTTCTTTTTTTAATATTTCTAACACGCCTATTCTTTTTAAAGAATAATGGCAGGATTCCATAGGAATCAGTCGAGCTGACAGATCCTGGAAGAAATATTACCAACCAATTGCAGACGATGGCATTTTCGTGGTTATTTCGGTAAAGATCATTGTTCACGAAATTTTACTCTTGGATATATATATATATATATATATATATATATATATATATATATATAGTGATAAAAAATACTCATTTTTATTCCATATTTTATAGTCTTCAGATATCACCGGTCTGAGTTGGGAAAATATAATAAGGCTAATAAAAGTATATATATATATATATATATATATATATATATATATATATATATATATATATATATATATATATACAATGCGTTTCAAATTATTAAGGAGGTGATTTTTTTTCATTTAGTTAAAAAAATACCAGTCAGAACTTAACGAAATTTTTACAGTATATTGGGAAAAGGTATATGCGCAGGATGTACAAAAAATTGTTCTGCGCAACAGGAAACAAACGGGGTCTATTTGCAATACTAACCCGATATAGAAGTGTTCCAGACTATGAACGCATGTCATTATAACCGTGTCATTATGCGTCGCAAATGTGACTTGACACCTAAGAAAGATATTCTGAAATTTCCAAACGGAAATCTACATTATATATATATATCCAAAATAATTGAAAGATATGACCAAAATGTGAAAAAGTTTGTTGCCGCTCCTACCAAGGTATGTAAGAGGGCCGACATGGATCAATCAAGGTTGTTTCCCGACGTTCTTTCTCACGAATGAAACGTGAAGCTGTAAATAACTCAGGCCTGACCAGTAGAGCACTTTTCAGGAGCACTGGAGAAGCAACTGTGTACAGAAGTATTTACTATTGTTTTCTGAAAAAGGTCGGGATATCAATGAGACCTGTGTCAGAGCCTAGATTGACAAAAATAAACATACAAATGCGTTTGAAATGGGCAAAGGAGAATAGGAAGGTCGATTTCTCGAAAGTTCTGTTTACAGATGAACGTCGTGCAGCAATTGATGGCCCTGATGGTTGGAGCTATTGTTGGGTCGTAAATAGACGAGTTCTTTATCAACACTTGACATGCCAATAAAAAGAAGGAGGTATTATAATTTCGGCTGGTATTATTGGTTCCGGGAGAGTGTCTGACCGTTCGAAAATAACCGCATATGCTTATACAGCCTTCCTCAAAGAGCACCTCGAATCTTGTCTAAAAAAGCAAAGGTTCACCTTCAGGAGAAACATCGTATTCATGTAAGATAATGCTCCTTTGCATTCAGTATACTGTTTTTGGTGTTGACATTGATGTCTAATTTTCTGGTATTTACCTCTTTTTGTTTTGACATGTAAAACCTATTTTCCTCTAGAGTAATAAGAATAAAAGGATGTTGCATATGGTACAACATTGAAGTCGGTTCTTAAGAGATATTCAATGAAAATATTAAATCCCATCCTTGCTGTCTTCCCAGTTAAACTCAGAAATGCCCTATAAAAGACATACAGTCGGATAGAAGAGGTTATAAACTTTTTCTCGTCGCAGTTTCCTACAAATTTAAATTTCGTTGGTCGACTCATAAATTTAATTCCGAATACCCAAATATTATTTTGCTATTATATATTAATACAGATTTTAAAATTATACTAGAGAAAATAAAATGAACTCAGTTTTACTAATCGATGGAAAAATTTAGCAAGTAGTTTCAGAATAGAGAATCACGATATATAGCGCGAAAAATGTGAGGCGACTGAATGTGCAATTTTAAAGACTGGTGAATGTTCTTAAAGAAAATAAAATGCCACGTGAAATGATAAGCTACCTTTAGTCCCACTTGGCAATACACTGAATGACTCATTGTCTTTTGAATTGGTCCCATCAGTACGATAACTGTAATATTGTCCGCCATTATCAGTGGCGAGACCTCACCCGAGATTTTAACTTGCGACAGCATAATTAATGCTTAAGTGACGGAGAAAAAGAAACATTGAAATAAAAAAGCAAACAGAGAAGCTTTCGTGTAAACAACAATATAGACGGATATTGCATAAAATCGTAGAGAAATAAAAACAAATTGACATTTATGGAATGTGTCTGCATATATGCACTATTAAAACACGCATGTACCTACCGAAATGTAAAATTTTAACCACAGATGTGTTCAAATGTATTTAAATAGTCATTATTTATTTATGATTGACGGATTCGTTCACTACAGCTTTATCAAACTTTTGCAGGTAATTTAAAGCCATAAAACATTTTGAAATTGTAAGATATTTATAAATAATAACGATTTAGTGATAAAAATCTTACTGAGTAACTGCTGGAGAAGAGATGGATTCATAACGTTCCCAAGAGTATTTGCGCGGAAGGGAATATAACGAATCGAAGTGGAATTGAAACTCCGGCTCTAAGTTTAAGAATTCCGATACATTATCCTTTACACCTTCTGCATATCAAAGCGTATACCACCTGGTATTTGTAAGCGGTCACTCCTCTAGCTACTGACCAGGTCAACTATACTTAACGATGCTTAACGATGGTGATCATGCAGAAACATTTGTATCAACATGATATGGCCAAACCATAATCAAACCATGAATGTACTCATATATAGTTCAAATTTATCAACAAAATCAGAAGATCTTCATCTGTAAAATATTTAATTCTAAATAATGATTATGTTTAGCTGAGTTGAGCATTTGCTCAGATGACAAGAGAAAATAGGATTCTCCGTCTGTTTGGCGTCAAAATTATAATCGAATTAGAAAAATCATTCTAATAGAATATACCTAACTTATAGATATGTATATCAGACTAAATCTTAATGCAAGGATATAAAACTAATTTTTATTTTATCGGGTGAATGAGATTAAATAAATAAATAATAATGTAGTTTGCTTACTTATAAGAATCGACTTATATACCAAAATGTGCATTGTATATATATATATATATATTCTACCCGGTTTTTTGAACAGTAGTATATAATAGTTTATCCATCGTTTCATGTTTAGGATTGGGTTTCCGGTTCTTTCAAAGTATTATAATTTTTTTCTTATTTCCAGTAGCTATTTCTGTCTTAGTGTTATGAACGCCTTGCTTGGGGTGAATTGATTATACATATATATATATATATATATATATATTTAATTAATTCATTGAGTCTGATAGAAACCTCTACGGAATGCAGGAAGCACTGGACGGCCGTTTCGTCCTATATTTCGGACTCATCAGCAGTGCGCATCCACTACAGTTGGGTTTTCAAGCGAACACCATACCAACTGTTCCAAATGGGCCTCGGTGACGAAGAGATTCCAAATCAGACTCAACTAAGCGCCGCTCGCTCACATATTCCGTGGCGGAACTCAACTGAGTTCTCTGTGACCATAGGACTGTGCCCCCGGGAGCCAGGACTACTCTCACCAAGCCACGACTACTCTCACCTACTCTCAATATATGTATGTATGTATATATGCGCCAAAGAAAAAACAGAAAAAGAAATTATTTTGAAATTACGCTTTAAACACAACAGGCCCATGAAATAAAGGTAGCTGTCTTTATTCCCTTGTTTCGGCTGGAATGATTTTTTTTTAAGTTATAGATACGAAGTACAGTATACAACTCAGAAGCATAGCAAAATTGAAATTGTATCACATCTTTAATACTTAATGAATGATATCAAAAATACTGGACACTGTCGTTTTTCTTTTCTTAAAATTCTAAATCGAAGATTTTGCTGACATTTAATTTTCACCTGACAGAGAATTTTTTCAAATGAGATCATTCATTAACACTTACCCGATAATATTTCGTCAATCACACCCCTCCCGGCAGGTTAATTTAAAAAGCAAATAAAAAAAACATTATTTTATTATTTGTATCATGTAAGAGTTATTTAAGTCAACGCCAAGAGATAGATGAACTGAAAAATATCCGGGAAGGAAATTAATTCACCAGCTTTATAATTAGGTTTAGGACATTTTACATATAAGTATATTTATATTTTGTGACTATGAATATCTGTCTTTACTTTGTCATACGTTGTTCATTGTTAATCCTATCATTATCTTTCTTTATTATTTCCTTTTTGTACTTGCGTCCTGCGAATTTTATTTGTCGATTTTCCATAAAATTTGTTTATCCATCAAAATCAGCGGAACCCCCGGCTCTTCTTCCTGTTTAGATGTGTGTTGACTTATCCTTTACCGCGGGGTGGCAAACTTCACACTTTTACGCACAGGGTTTGTAAGGGTTTGGTATTAGTGAAATCTGGAGCTTTCATTCAATACGCCCGTTTCAAAGATGTTAGCCGCCAAATAGGTTGGAGAATAAACGGAGAAACTGTAAGGGTAGCTATGTGGGGATGGGATGCAAGGGAAACTGGTTGGAAAATTAGCGCATTTCTCCGACGGGAATGAGTTACTCGTGAAGACTTCCAGACGCTACAAATCTTAAACTTCCGGACGTATTTGAAGCGGACGAGACATACCGGCGTCAAATTGCTATTTTCATATTCACCCTGCTATTGTAGTCGTTGATTTCTTTTCTGGTTAATTTTTGTAACTTGTCAGGATAATTTCGATGAGCACATTGTGTCTAAGCTTGATTATTACCTGTGGAAAAATTTCGATTTTCTGTTGATATTGCCAGTAAAGTAGATCTTAAGCAAAACGTTTAAATGATAAACTATTCCAGACTGAGGCGAAATTCTAAAAAAGAAATTATGCATAATACACACACACACACACACACACACACACACACACACACACACACACACACACACATATATATATATATATATATATATATATATATATATATATATATTAGTCTGTTCATTATCTATCCATCTATCTATCTAACTATCTATCTATCTCAGTCTGTTCATTATCTATCTATCTCAGTCTGTTCCTAATCTATCTATCTATCTATCTATCTATCTATCTATCTATCTATCTATCTATCTATCTATCTATCCCATCCTTTTCATTATCTACCTCAGTCTGTTCTTTTTCTATCTCAGTATGTTTATCTATCTATCTATCTATCTATCTATCTATCTATCTATCTATCTATCTATCTATCTCAGTCTGTTCATTATCTATCTATCTCAGTCTGTTCCTAATCTATCTATCTATCTATCTATCTATCTGTTGCTTTTTCTATTTATGTACGCAAAAATTAGTACATTTAAAAAATACAATTGATTTCGTATATCTACAACTTTAAATCAAATCCTACACATTGAATCCTCAATGCTAAGGTTCTAGAAATAAAGTTAAAATAAACAAAGAAATAAAAAAGTTAAATAATAAAGTAAAAAGAAATATAAAAGTTAAATAAATAAAGGAAAGAAAATACAGAGGGAAAAAATAATGCAATGCGAAAATATGTCCCTGTTCCAACATAGGAAGTAATTCTGCATTTTTTATCTTGCAAAATAAACATGAAACATCACGACTTTTGTAATCTCTCAATTCAGCCTGTTCCAATGTACGATCAGATATAGATGTTTAATTTATTTAGTCTATAATATACTGTCATTGAAATCATGCCATTCTCAACACTCGATGGAATCACTCAGATACAAAGACAATGATAGGAAGCGTCTGATAAAAATTAAATGGCCAGTCTCATTATCCGGAGTTGGCTGCAAGCCTATTGTATGACAGAGTTTAAATACGCACCAACAAATAATGTTCGTTGTCAAAGGTAATCGAGCAGAGATAAGGTAATGTTATAGAGTCAAAACATATAGAGTGAAACAGTTTTTGGCGTCTTTAATTCTGATCCTTACACAAACTGACAGAAGCATTGTTATTCGAAAGTACAGAACACAGACGCCAAATCGTTCTTCGTCACAGAAATAAATATATGCAAGAAGACATCAAAAATTAAAAACAAAATATCGATATCAGGAACAAATGTAAGCCAATTCGATTTAATAAGAAATTGCACATCAAAATATAAATAGACTGCCCTATACTACAAGGGTTACACCTAAAATAATGCCTGATATGTGATTATATTGGCCTAGAACGTCAGATGTGAATGTTGGGCGATAGTAAATTTTTAAAAACTGCCAATAACTAATAATTTATTTATTTTAAGAGATAGCAGATTTTAAAAATGACACCATACATAACAGTGTTATTGAATGCCTATATTTAGAAAAAAATAGACGAATGATATGCATCGACTGTTACTGAATATGAACAGAAACCGAATATTGTAGGTGAGTAAGGTAAAGTGGATAGTAATGGGTTCAGGTGTGTACATATTTATATGAGTAAAAAGACAAGTATTGGATAGTTTGCACAGATTTTATCCCTAGAAAGAAAAGCTCTAACATAAATATTTATGTTTTTTCGGCCAATACAATGGAAAGGATATGCTAAATTTTGGCGTAATGATTCATGAGGCGTGTGATGTAGATTGATATTTTTCAGATTTAAAAACTACTTATATGATTATATTAATGTGTCATCTCTTTCACTTACATTTCCGCAGTAATTAATACAAGGCATATATTACTTCAATATTGTGATTTGTAGATACTAGTATTTAAAATAAATGCCAAGTTGATATTTTTGACTTTAAAAAGTGTATATTGCATTTATCGACATGCGTATTTGAGAAATCTTAATAAAGAAAACGCGCAGTCCGGCAGGAATCCAACCTGCTTTTCGCAGGATAAAGCGTTCTTTCATCTGGTTTGCTTTACTTGCAAGAATATATTTTCTTGATTCAAGTGGCGCTTTGTCCTACAAAGACGAACGCAAGCCCGATTCCTGTAAGAAAGAATTCTTTTTTTAAATGAGATTTCTTAATACGCAGGCCGACAGATGCAATACAGATATTTTAAAGTAAAAATAAAAATAGCTCGCCTGTTTCAAATACGGGTATCCACATTAATAACATTTTATCTAATAAAATGACGGATTAAAAAAAAAATTAATTAATTGCTTTGTTTACAGTTCGAATCTTAAACTGAGCAAATGTGGGCTTCTAAAAAGTATTGGAAAGGAAATATATTTTTTTGTTTTGTTTATTTTTTAAGAGAAAATTGAATCTTGCTTTTGTATGACGCTTTTCTGAACCGAGCAGCTCAGACACACGATCATTAATTCTAGGAAATGATACTCAGTTTCGATCACAATTTGTACATGTTCTTTATTAAGAATGCTCGAATACGAAGACCGATATATGTAATATGCAGTTTAAAGTAAAGGTGAAAATGAGGCGTTTATTTTTAATAAAATTTATTAATATAATAATATTTGAAATAATAAAAATAGCGGTTGAACCATGTATTAATTAATTCCTTAGGGATCAAAAATTCAGATCGTGCCCAGAAGTTCAGGTTGTCAATCACAATGAAATATGTATTACTGTATCTACTCTCACTATGACACTCTCTTACTATCTATCTATCTATCTATCTATCTATCTATCTATCTATCTATCTATCTCTCTCTCTCTCTCTCTCTCTCTCTCTATATATATATATATATATATATATATATATATATATATATAGAGAGAGAGAGAGAGAGAGAGAGCCAGGGAGAGTGAGATGTATTTTTTAAAACATTTTTTATATTTATATGTTCTTTTTATAGATACAAATATTTAAATAAATGCTCTGTTTATAATATTAACAACATTTATCGACCTGAATGTCCGAGAAATTTATGGCGATAAATGTAGTTAATACTGTTTATTATAAAGAGAGCATTTACTTACATATTTCATGTATTAATAGAAAGTATAAACATACAAAAGGTCTGTCTATATTTCTGAGATGAGGTATTATGTACAGTATTTACATTATTCGGACTATTGTCCTCATCTTTGTCGCCATATTTGTCACAACGTTTCGGCCGTTGTACGCTCCGGCCTTCTTCAGGTGGTTGGAATTTCGAACTTTTATTTCGAGGTTCAAAGGGTTTCAGGGGGAAAATTAGCAGCAGATAACTGATAACTGGCATCCATCAAACATGGCACGTGGAACTAGAACAGTCTAGCCCAGTAATCGAAATAAAGGGTTCAGTTCGAAATTCCAACCACCTGAAGAAGGCCGGAGCGTACAACGGCCGAAACGTTGTGACAAATATGGCGACAAAGATGAGGACAATAGTCCGACTAATGTAAATACTGTATACAAAAGGTCTTATAAAATAATGTCTTAAATTCATAATTTGCCCATTTCATAATATATATGTATATATGTATGCACATATATATTTGTGTGTGTATGTGTGTGTAAAGAAAATATTTTTTTCCATAAACTGAAAGAATTATCTGTTACTCTATATGTTTATATATCATCTACCAGCAAGGGTTTTTCGAGACTATTCTCATTTTTTCTTTGATAGAAACTCTAAATTAAATCAGGGCTTCAGACCATAAAAATACCGTTTGAAACAGACCTTCCCAAACGCATGTATCTAAAGAATATAAACCTAAATTAGTAAAAATCATTTCCTCACCCGACAAGCTGATAATGCGGCTAAGAGGCAAGAGTCTACTGCAATGAAAAGAAGAAAACTTTGCGATCAATAACTAATAAAGAAAGAAAGAAAGAAAGAAGAGAAATGAAGCATAAGAGGAAAAGAAAAGAAATACATTTATCACATCAATGACCGAAAGTCATCAATGTCTTAGGCAAACATAGCAGACATCGCAGTAACATGCAATTTAACTTGGATTCTTTACATATATATATATATATATATATATATATTATTATTATTATTATTATTATTATTATTATTTACCCATAGCACAACTCGTAATTACACCTTCTGTTTCGTATCGGTCAGTATTTACGTGAAGATTTTTTTGTGCACGAAACTCAGAGTCGTGCTACCGGTGAACAATAACATGTATATTATTAATACACACTTAATAGTTTTGTTATAATGCATTGAGAACTACTTGATTATATCTTCTTTTTTACGATATATATATATATATATATATATATATATATATATATATATATATATGTGTGTGTGTGTGTGTGTCTGTGTGATATATAAATATATATATATGAATGTGATATATATAAATATATATACAATGTGATATACATATATATATATTAATGTTATATACATAAATATATATGAACGATATATATATATATATATATATATATATATATATATATATATATATATATATATATATATATATATATATATGAATATGATATAATATATAGATATATGAATGTGAGGAAACTTTGTCATTGAGCTCCACTCCTCAAAACGACTTTTCAGAACCCCAACTCATATATATGATGTCATCAGTGTTTATAATTCATAACATGACTGATGTTTCTATTGCACTTTAATTTTCCTCATATTTAATATCAATTGAATGCATGATTGTCTTGATTGTTTTCATGATGGACCTACTTGTAATTAATAAAATTATCCTAATTTGTATTAGTAATACTATCAGAGTCTCTCTAAACGTATTCATCATGATTATTTTCACATTTCCTCTCTTCTCTTATTTAGTTTGTAACTGCATTGATTACACCAGGTTCTCATTCATATCTGCGCATTCCACATTCTCAGCCTGGACAAAATCCGGTTTGTGTAACATCATAGAACGTAAGTGAAAGACGACGAAGAGAGGAGTCTCGTCTCCATTCATTACATGAGCGTTGAATACATGGCTAAGAGCCAGCAACTAGCAAAGGAAATTAGTAATTCTCAAATAAAATGAACGCCAAGATCCTTTTCTCCTCGATGGCTACAAGAGAGCTGTAATATCATCAATTATGGAAGAAATTCCATCAACATGTTCTCCTTTTGCTTGATTAGGGAGACAATTAGATATGCTGACCCAGTCTGTGCGGCCGACGCATCGCTCTTTGTTCTGATTAGTCCGGCATCGGCAAAGCACCTGCCTCATGCGAACCTGCCCACCCACATTTATCTCGATTTCCCTCTTCGTAGTGCGTATTCACTTCCACATTTTTCTGATCAATTATAATGTACACCAGACTATCTGTGCCGTCGATCGGGAATCAATTTGGTCGTCTCTCAGCCCGATATTCACACTGTCTCTTTCTATGATTCGTTGTTAATCTCTTTTTTTTTAACAGCTCTGCTTACGGCCGATAGCGGTTTGAAACGGGACATTTTCATAATTAAACAAAACCATATGTGAAAAATGTCTGACGACCTTTGTTTTATAACAAATACGAAAGAGGACATTGCTTTCAACATAATTCTAACCTGTTCAATAATTTATTATCTATTGAAACGAGTGCGCTTGTCGATTTTATTCTGCTCATTACATCTCAGACGATGGAATCTTCCGTTATTCTAATATTGTCTGCATTTCTGAGATGCAGTTTTCATTAATTCTCTAGTATGATTAATGTTTATATTTTTTTACCTATTTTGTCTGAAATCCTAATTCATTTTCTTTTCCTTACATACCCAAGTGAATTCAAAATACATGAGGCGAAATATCACTATTAAAAATATATTTAGATTAATGTTTTATTTTAATTAGTTGATCAATATTTCTAAAGCTTACATACAATTTAACTTCCACTAATTTCTTACATTATTAAACGGAACATTGGAATCATTTTAACAGTGTTAAAATACTAATGCTCTCAATGAATGTATAAGTTATTATTACTTTTTTTTTCAAATAATAAACTGGCCGAATATTACACGTTTCTGTCTATATTTTTTAGATGAGATATTATGTACATTATTTACATTATTCGGACTATTGTAATAAATATAGCGACAAAGATGAGGACAATAGTCCGAATAATGTAAATAATGCAATAAACGTTCCTTAGTCGAACTGTCTACGATTGTTGCTATCCCTATTACAAGGGACTAATCAACTCGGGGAACGTGTACCGTATTTCATAATGAGTCCGTAATGAGTGGAACTTATTTATGAATTTATTTTTTCGACAAACCCAGAATGCATTCCGACACACGGTCGCGGTAACTTGTGAATTCTTGCTTGCACAAACAATGTATTTCTGTTAAAATGTGATATGGTTTTTCAGGGATTCTCCAAATGTACCAGGGACTCGGTTCGCATCCACAGGTTAATAACATCAAGAATTCCCTTACTTGGAATATCGACCACGTTGAGATTTGAACTTGTCACCCATCGTCAGAAAGCGATTGTTACAATCGCACAGCCACTATCTAAATAAGATATACTTGTATTATTAAAGAAAATAATGCCTATTTATTATTTACTTCTGTTTGATTCAATATGTGATCACATTATGTGTGTGTGCATTTTTATGAGTGAATGGAAAATATATCAAAACAAAATGAGCTGACCGTATGAAAACTCGTCTGACTGAGAGAGTAAGAATTGACTAAAAATGATGAATTTACAATACTGTCAATGTGAACACCAGGAGGAGAAAATAAAGGAACAGCAATGTGAATTATTAAATATAGCAGAAAATTTGAAGAGTTTTAAGATTACTGAGAATAATAGCAGAACTATTATTGCAGTAGCAATTCCTCCCACATGTACCGCCCAGAATTATCTCCCACATAATGGCAAGATATTATCTAAATGAAGATTGCATTGTCACTACTGACTTATCATTATCTGAGATACATTTCTGGAATGTACATGTGAGAATTATTTTTGCCAAATCTTGTTCTGCAGACAAATTGATAGACTTTGATGATGATCTTGTTCTAAACAAAATGATAGACAAAAAGTGTGTACTATTCGGCAGCAAGTTTTTAATTTAATGATGATTTAGAATTATTTTAATTTATAATTAGTTAGAAACTTAGTTCGATGAAATCCAAGTTACTGCCAACACTGATTCTATATTTTTACAGAACAAACTCGAACTAATGACCGGGATAGTGATTTTAAGTACACGCGACCCGGTTAATTTTTTTCAACTTCCTAAATAAAGTAGTTGCATTATCCATGCATCAATTTGGCTGTCATACATTTCATCCAAGGCTTTTTGGGGTCGTCTTTAAGGGGTTATAATCCTGAATCCTCAATTCCCCAATGTCGAAATCCTGAACATCCCAAAATTTGAAATCCCGAATGTATTAAAAATCCATAAGATTAGAATCTCGAAATTTAAAATCCTGAAAGATCTGAATCCCGAAAAATAATCTTTGGGAGAAATTGAAAAAAAAAAAAAATTGGTAATAATTTTTATTTCTAAAACTCTAAAAAATACCATTTAAATTGTGTTTATATATTTGAAACGTTAAAAATTCATTGAAACATATAAACCAGAATATATTAATAACTTTTAATGAAAGATAATGAGCAAGAGTCCTAAGATAGTCTAAGATCTGATCGGTTTTCTCGATCGTTAACTACATTTTTAAGCCTTTCAACAAGATAAAACACACATTTTTTTTTCTTTTCTGGTAAAACTATCCATGGCGAATGCATTCAAATTCGTTTTCTACGTGCTGCTTCTCTTTTAAAAAACTCCTCAATAATGCGATAAAAACATAAACGTTTTCCCCATCGCCTATGCTGTATTATGTTTTATATTTGTTAATGAATTCTGACGTTTTAAGATTTATAACCATTATTTAAATGCTATTTTGTAAATGTTTAGAAATGAAGGTATTTCTGATTTTTGTTTTAAATTTTCTCTAAAGACTATTTTTCGGGATTCTGATCTTTCGAGATTTTATGAACTCTGGATTTCAAATTTAGGGATTTTAAATTTCAAGATTTCGACATCCGGGATTATTAAATTCGGGATTATGATCGGCCCCCGTCCTTAAATGTCTGTCACATATAATTAATCGTTGAGTAGAATCACCTATCACGTCATGTGATAAAATTTCATTTCTTTAAACGTAATCGATATTATATATATATATATATATATATATATATATATATATATATATATATATATATGTTTCCATAGACTCTCGTGCAAATCTTCGTATCCTAATGATGAAGTAATCATTTATTTTGTATTACATACATTTATTTAACAACATAATTTATGTTTTACACTATTTACATGAAGTATAGTGTCCTCATATTTATTGTCGTTTCGGCCGTTGTGCTCTTCTGCCTTCATCAGGTGAAAATTGATCCGGTTAACCTACAGGAAATTCAACAATAAAGATGAGGACAAAAGTCTGCATGTAAATAATGTTAATAATTATAACAACTCAACCCAGAAATTCAGACAGAAATAATTTTCTAGCGTTGCTGCTCAAACCAGACACGGAGTTCGTTCTTTTTCAATCAAACGTCCGAGGTTTAAAATATAACTCTTTGGTCAGATAGTCACCTACGGAATAAAACCATAAGATAAGCAATAGGCAAATTTTATTTGGTTATAACCTTCTGCTGTAGACGAACAATGAATAGGAGGGGGTTGTTGAGCGGGCAAATCGTTTAACAAACGTTTTCCTTTCCAGTGAGAGCGAGCAGTCTTCTCTACCCCTCTGTGTCTTTCTGTCTTTTACTCTTAGGAAACATTGTCTTATAGAGACAGAGTTCTTGGACTTTCTAGCGCTATCTAAAAAATAATTCATCAAGAACTCATGGTCCGTCTTTACTCAGTGACATTCTTTGTCAGGATCGTTTTCCTGGCTCTTGGAAGCTGACATTCTTTGCCAAGACAGATCATTTTCAAAGCGATTTATGTGATGCCTTGTAGAGGGATACTTAGCAAGACATCAGGTGGCAGATGATATCGCTACACTTTCTTTCTTCTTAATTATACCTTAACCAATTCTTGTTCTGTTATAAAACTGCGTAAAATTTAACCATTAACAATCATAATTTTTTTATTTACGGCACCGTGCTATGCATTTATTGAGGCATTTTTTATAAAGTTAATATTTGCCTGATTTGCTTTTCAGTTTAGTTCCAAACTTTAATTATTTTATTGTTTGTTCCTGCTGAGCAACATCTTTACAATAATTTTGATTTCAAGTTATGAGTTGATATTGTAACAAGGGAAGATTAAATAATTTCTCAGAATTTTTCTAGTTTTTTCATACATAATACAATATTCCCACAGTTGGACTTGAAACTGTGAGGAACCCAAATGTGGTTATACAGAAGGATGTTGAGAATTATTTGGGCGGATAGACTAAACAAAGACGAACAACAAAACGTTCAACACAGAATCAGAAAGCGACACCTGGAATTTCTTGAAGATATAATGAAGAAAGTGTTTGGAGAATTTAATCCCAACAGGGAATATCGCGGTCAAGTGAGACTACGAGAAAGTAGCTGAGACGCTTGCAAGAATGGTTTGTCGAATAGGGAAGGGGTTTGGTACGAGAGGCTTGAAAAAAGAACAAGTGTGAGTAAGTGTCAGAAGGCATAGTTATTTGTGGAGCGTCATGATCACCAATATCATGAAGAGACACGGCAAATGGAAAACGAAAAAAGCCATATAAATATGTTGTTTACTGGGCCTCGAAATGTACGGGTGTTCAAGCTCGAATCACTCGAGTAATTAAATTAAGTTAGAAAAAAAAACTGATTTTTGGTCAGCGATCATTATCAGTCTACCGTGAATGCTGGTAAATATCCTCACGGATTTAGGGACTTGAAGCACCAGAGATGTGGTTCTACAGAAGGATGCTGAGAATATCATGACCTGAGCAAGTGCTTAATGAGGGAGATTTAAGGAAAATGGAAAAAAATGTTTATACTTAAACTGAGAAGATTATTAGACATTTTCTATGACACATAATGAGGAAAGACATTTGAATAAACTTGACATTTACAAGACGTAGCAAAAGCTGAAAAAAACTAACATATTTAACGGGATATCAGAACAACAAGTGGGAGGAATCGCGAAAATACAGATATTGCTAAGATCTACAAAGTCTACGAAGTTGTGGAGGGTCATGATCGTCCACGTTCTTAAAAGACGCAGCATATATACTACTACTAATACTACTATTACTACTACTACTACTAATAATAATAATAATAATATGGCTTGCCCAGCGGACCAAGGAATTTGAAAAACTATCGAAGGATGAAGTCGTCGAAATAGAAATAACAAAATGAGCAAATTGAAAATAAGAATAATACCAGTTATAGCTTGGAATGATAAAAAAAAAGGAATACAGCAAAACATTAAAAAAATTCCTGAAAACCCAAGATTCGAAAAAATAAAAAAAAACATTGTCTTGATAAATACAGTCGACACACTAAGAAGAATCTTGTCCATGTAACGCTAGATATGTTATGGGAGTTAGAAAAATAAATCATTATCTGTAGCCATAACAACACGCCATTACCTGCCTTAGGTCTTCCCGCAGACGTGGTAGATAGTGTGACCATAGAAGAAATCGAAATATAACAATAATAATAATAATATGGGATATCTCCATTTCTAAGATTACGTGGAGAAACGGAGAAAAATAATTTGAATAAATGTAACATTATTATCGTATAATCGATTGACCGCCACAAAATAGCCGGGATTAATCGTGTATCTAATAAGACGCACATACTTGATTTATTTATGTTTTGCTTCTTATGTTTATTCATTTACTCACTTCTTCTGTTATCTATTCATTCTTTCTACGCCACATGTCAGTGACTGGTCGGTAATGAAACTAAGACTTGCGAAACGGCATCAAAGAAAGAAGAATGATGGCAGGAACCGAGAGAAAGACTCGAAAAGAAAGATGGAAAACCGAGAGGAAGCGAAAGCGTGAATTGTAATGACAATAGCGACGATGAATCTCAAGGAAGTGGTCGTCCGATTTGATCATCCGGTGACGAGAAAGCCTGTGAGGACGAATTGCCAACACAGAGCACCAGCTGCCAACGAAAATGACAGACAAGAAAACACTTTCGTCCCAGGCACAAGAGATATCCGTTTTTGTTTGAATCCATAAAGAAGGGTTTTGTCTGTATTTGGATTGGGGACGATGACATCCAGGTTCAACGTTACACAATGGATGGATTGAAACTATTGGTATATCCGCTGAAGTAGCACTGCAGTCCATTTGTTAAGGAAAACTAACTTTAAAGAAAACGTAAAATATATTGTGAAAATGTTTTCTTTGACATTGTATGCTTGTTTATCGAAAGGATAATGAAACTCATCTATATTTGCGTGCAATTGAAAGTTAATAAATCAATCTAATAAAGTTAAGCAATCAATCTATTGAGAATGGTATGTGGTAGACTTTGATTTTAACATTCGTAGTCAAGAAAGCATTTTCTGACAATATTTCCTGATAGAATTAGTAAAGTTTACTCGAGGCGTGAAATTAACCTATTTAAATCCTCAGAACAATAAGATATAGATTTCCTTTATTCAAATCAAGTGTGAAATTAATAATTATATATTAGGAAACTGATTACTATGTTCTATTACAATATTGATCATTATCAACATTCTTATTTCTTCTGGGATCATAGGGTTATTGTGTAGTTGAGTCCATGAACAGAAATCCGCCATATCACTGAGTTAAAGAAAGAGAGGCATTCATGCTTAGGATAAGTCAACGTGACCGGGTCTATCCCTCCCTAGTTTAAACCGCATCCGATAGTATTTAACTTGAAATGTCAACGGGTTTTGATACGCTGTCGTTAATTCCAAGGGGAGAACAATTCTCTCTTTAATACTATTCTTGGTAAAAAGGGATGCTGTGTACTCATCGCGCTCTCTGCATACATAGCTATGGGGCGTTGACTAACCAATTGTGATAGAACATATCAGTTGACCATACAAGAAGTTCCTTCACGATCTGACAGGCCTTTGTTTAAAACAGACTGCGTGTATAGCAACCGTCATCACGTGAAAAGTCTGGTGGAGAAAACTGGTTTACTTGGCTTAGGAGTGATTTACATGATACCAGGAGTTCTTGTTGAGTACACTGATATGACGAATTTCTTGAAGAGACACCTGACAAGAAATAACCAAATAATTGATATTAATAACGTTATATGGTATATTCCTCAAAGACAATATAATACGTAAAAATCTATATGGGGAGAGATAATTAAAATTCAGTATTCAAAATGTTAGCTGTAATTGAGGAAAATAATATGATATATGTAGAGAAAATACGGACAAGAATATTGTTAGAAGACAAGGATAACCTTTATACACACACCCATACGTATACACACACTTACACGCATCATACTCACGCACTAATGAGCCAAATGATAATACACACCCATACTAATATACACACTTCAAAACATCATACTCATTCTTTCCGTGAGAACCAAATAACAAACACACTTAACAAAGATGCATCACCTTTCCAGGAACCAATAAAACTGTCAAAATGACCAAGGGAATTCAGAGCAGCTCTTATCTTAAATAACAACGTAAAAGTAATTGTTTGACCAACAAAAGTACTGACCAAAATTCATGTTAAAAAATGCCAACTACAGACAAATGTTCATTTTCGCCATCAAGTCATTCATTTCTTTAGTTGACTGCTACTAACAAGCAGAAACACATTCTCCTTATGATGGCCATGTTGGCCGAAACTAGACGAGGAATCTAACTGAAATAATAAAAACGAAAGAATATTAATATACAACCCAGTGTGTCTGAAGATTTTAATTTTTAATATTTTTTTATTTTTATATATATATATATATATATATATATATATATATATATATATATATATATATATATATAAAATAAAAGGATTAAACACTAATATTCCATGGTCATAATTTATTCCATTGGAATCGTAAATTTGAGCCAATTCATCAGACCTACAAATTCCAAAATAAAACCGAAAAAACATAAAAAGAAAAGAGAAAAAAACTTTTTTGTTCTTTTTGGATTTGTAGGTCCGATGAATTGGATCATATTTACGATTCCAATGGAATAAATTGTGACTATGGAATATTAGTGTTTAAGTCTTTTTATTATATTCTTACTTGAGTTCTACTTGGATTCTTGGAATTTTTTTTATACAAAAAATATATATGTATGTGTATGCATGTATGTGTATATATTTATATATTTTACATATGTATGTGTATATTTTGCACTGATATTATCTATCTATCTATCTATCTATCTCTCTCTATATATATATATATATGTTTTGTGTGTCAGTGTCTGTGCCATGTGTGCGTGTGTGTGTATGTGCGTGCGTTTATGTGTGTGTGTGTATTTGCAAAAAATACATGGGTTCCAACAGCACGTCTCCTCAGGCAAGGAGAAGAATAAACTATCCAGAGAATTTCACCAACATCTATGAAAACGGGAAAAGAGAATGAATGTTGAAAAGAGGAGAAAGAACAGGATTGGGAAATAAAGAGAAGTGGGAGAGAAAAATTCATCATTGTATTTTTCTTGGTTCATGCATACCCAAAAGATACTTGTTCAAATGCCTGCACTTAGATAAAATCACAGTTCTCTTATTAAGTAGTATATCCTTGTTAAGATATGTTGAGATAGAAAACCTCTTCTCTTGACACAGTCGGCAGCATTTGTCACGAACTCTGCTTTACCTCACCTTTCTAACCATGCTCTAGTTCACACATGGATGTCCGCCATTTATCTCTCAAACCTCCAAATGAAATCCAGAAGACTTGTGTCAATTCTGCAGCTTTCAAGTCTAAATGAGGTTGCTGTCACTGACCACCGTAGAATATACAATTCCCTCCGCTTGACACTCACCGCTTAATGGACAGTTTATTTTATCGCTGAATTTGGATGGCACTGCCTTTGTTCTTCCACCATTTTCCGCCTCTAATATTTTCGCGTTGTGGTTCTTTACTGTATTCAGCATGTTACCACTTCTGGAATCTTGTATTGAGCACTTTTTAGTGTGTATGACTTTTGGGCGTTTTCTCAATATATATATATATATATATATATATATATATATATATATATATACAGAGAGAGAGAAATACATTTTTTATGTTTATACGTTCTTTTTATTGATACAAATATTTAAGTAAATGTTTACAATAATTCTCGGATTAGAGATAACGTGATAGCTCAGTGACAAAGTTTCCTCACATTCATATATATATATATATATATATATATATATATATATACATATATATATATATATAATCGGGTAAAAATATATTCCCAAGCATATTAAAAAAAATAAAATATTCTCACCCTCTCTCTATTTTTCGTGTGCATATGTAGTTGCGTCACCGTAAACATGAATTTCGGTGAAAAAATAAACGCGTCACCCGAAAACTTTTACACATTGCCATGCATCTTTCTAAGAATATTATTCTTGACATAAAATCTGATATAACGTTTTCTCATATATATATATATATATATATATATATATATATATATCGGACACACCACTACCTCACTGGGTAGACTTCTTACATGCCACCTCAGGAGAGTGTTATTAATGAACATTTATAAACTCATAAATTCCAAGAACCTTTAAGAAAATATCTAGTTGATAATGCAAGCATCCTTTTCATGTCACATACCCGTGCACAGCTCGACATTAGGGTGGCTCTGCTTATTAAACTTTATTCTCCCACTATCAATCTTACACTATTTAGCAGAAGAGGTACACAAATGATGACAGCCAAGAACTACACAAATCGCTCGACCTACACACTAGTAAAATTACTATGTACACATAGCCATACACAGAATCTCACCATCCAAATACCCATCTTTTACAATGGCTAGAGAAGTGAATTAATCGAACGCGCTCGGAACAATTATAGCTATAGAAAATTCCTATATTTTTAACCAAAGAAATACGGAAAAAATGCTAGATTGCATGAAAAACTCAATAAAAAAGAATAATTCAATATTCATTGTCGACCGTTTTCAACGAAAGATGCACACACACACACACACACACACACACACACACACATATATATATATATATATATATATATATATATATATATATATATATATATATGGCGTTTCTTTACATTCGTAAGACATAATAAGCTAGAAGTTCCCTTTCCCTTGAGCCGTGTGTTGATAGCACAGGGGTAAAACCTCCGACTGATGCCAATTCGTAGTGTTTCGGCCCCGACTTGAATCAATCGGATATATAGCCACACTAATGAGCTGTGATAAAGCAAAACAAACCTACATATATATAGTGTTCTATCTTTTTTTTAATCCTTTCTCTCCAAATTGGATAAAGTTATCACTATGATGCAAGAGCTTCATTTGAGAGCAGAAAAATAAGAATACAAAAGTCAGAGTAAAGGACAATAAAGGAACAGATTTCAAGAAGACATAACATTTTGATTGACACTGAACTCAAACCTGTGAAGATTTTTGTGATAGGGACCCAATAATCAGCAAGAGAATGCTACCGGCGAAAGGTGGGAGAAGAGAAACTATTAAGATCTAATTTACTATTACGCCCATTTCACCAGTAAACGATACGACCGTGTAGTTTCTCTGGTGGTACGCTTAAATTCATGCAGTGTTTGTCCAATGCAAATATTAAGAATTTAATGCAATGCGCAAAATTATCTGTGATAAATTATACGAAATACTAGAACAGATATTTTTGCTGATACCTTTTTTCAGTGATTAAGAAACTTTGGCCGAAAAAATAAATGGGAATAAACAAAATGTATTTCCATAAAAGTTGTAAATATAAAGAATTTCCCGCACTGCTAATTTCCAATTCAACTTCAAATTTTGTAAATTTATTTCTGGATACGATATTGAAATAAACAAAACTTAACATCTTAAGTTGTTCATGAATATAAAAATGGCAGTGATAAAAAGGGTTCACAGAATGTTATCACTCTTTCTAATTTTGCTTAGAGCTTCCTTCAATTCATTTTGTGTGTAAACATTTTAATTATATCATTACTTCCTATTTTAGTTACATGTTCTAATCATATTTCTTGTTACTTCTGTTGAAAATGTTCAGGTCATGTGCGTTTTGTTATATGATATTTCTCTTTGGTTTTCATATGCACATGACAATATTATCCGTTGGACGATTGTTTTAAGAATATCTAATGTATTTTATAAAAGAAAACATTAAATAATATTTTGTTTTGTCTTCCAATTGTAATTAAAGAGAGTTCATATCACGTTAAATCACAAGTGTAAATATATAATAAATATATATGATATTTATAGTGAATGTAATTTCTACTTTAAACTGATTCTATGTCATCGGAATTTGTGAATGCTCTAAGAGTAACAGAGAAAGCTATGAAATAAAATAGAAATAGAAATTAAATAAAGCGATCTGAACGGCCATACGTTGTTGAATAATCAGTTAACTCCTTTGTTTTAGATTTAATTTCGAACTCTAGTTGCGAAATATGCTAACGAAATTATCATGCAAGTGTCGTAATTGCAATAAAATATTTATGACCGTCGAGTCTTTTCTGTTCTTACCATTGACATGGAGGAAATCTATTCCATTAATTATAAAGTAACTTACGTTTTAATAGTTATGACTTTGATGATTATGCATCAGCTCAAAATCCAGCACTCAAAACTAGAGAGTTATATACTTATAAATAATTTATTATTTTGCACATATTATTTTCCTCTCTAATATAGAGTGGAACCTTGGATAACGAACAAATTGCTTCACGAGCAAAAAATGCCTCGGGTGACGAAGAGTGTTTGAAATGATGAACACGAAAGCTGGGATTTTCGGCGGGAGAGCGTCAGTTGTAGTGTAGCGTTCAGACCCATCCCTGCTCGTTTGGATTCTCTTATATTTTATGTTGTTTTTAATTTAAATGAATTATGAAATGAGGACGCATGGCGCTAAAGAAGGTTAATGATAACTGCAAAGTTAAAAGGGAAAAGATGAAAATCAAGATGGAAGTGAAGAAAGAAGTCATAGACAAACAAGAAAATAGTATCTGTCTATCTTTCTGATATGAGGTATTATGTAAACTATTTACATTATTCGGATTATTGTCCTCATCTTTGTCGCCATGTTTATCACAACGTTTCGGTCTTTGTCCGCTCCGGCCTTCTTCAGGTGGTTGGAATGTCGAACTGAACCCTTTATTTCGCTCACAGGGGTAGAATGTTCTAGTTCCACGTCCTATGTATAATGGATGTTACTTATCTCCTGTTAATTCCCCTCTGAAAATGTGTTCGTGACTTTCACCTTCCTACGTAGTTTTGTATGGCAAAATGAACGATGTAGACTTTTCTAATAAATAGAGAGTTGATTATATCTATCCATCTATTTACCAAAGAGTAACGTCTCTTTCCTTCACTTCCCACACCCGCTTCCATTTTCACCATCAACTCTTCTACTTACAGATACGGCAGAATTAAATTATGTCTTCTTCTATATTTTATCTATTTAGTATTTGGTTGATTTATTTTATCTTAGATATAATGATTTTTATTAGTTTTTTGTATAAACATGGGCACAAATTACTGTTTTAAAAGTTTAAATAAGCAATCAACTTGGAATCAGGAACAGATTATTCTATTTTACATTGATTGGAAAATATAATTTCGGTTTACAAACATTTCGGGTTACAAAAGATCTTCAGGAACGAATTAAATTCGTGAACCGATGTCCCATTGTATTTAAAGAATAAAGTAAATAATGCTCTTTAATAAAAAATTCTATTTCTGTTGTAATTAAAATTAAGATAATATCACAATATTTCTCTCAGGAATATTTAAATATACTAATATTTGAGATAAATGAGATTAAATTAAAGAATAATAAAAATGTATTATATCTGAATAATGGAATTTTTGTGATTGTGGAAAATAAGAAAATAACACTAAAATATGATGGTCTGTCTACAGAATTTGTGATAAAATAAATCTTATTTCATTTGAGATATAATTCATTGTAGATTATTTATGAATATCAAAGACCCACAGAGTACTATGGAAGTTGTGTTTATAATAGAAAAATAACTCTTTTATCACATAAGTTTATCGATTGTATCTGTAATCACCATAATCTTGGCAGCGGATGTTAGCAAATAAAATACAAAACTTGATTATGCTCCATATTCGAATATTCTATCTTCGTGGAAAATTAAGAACACAAAATAAAATATAGTTATTCAACGGAATATTACTTCCTGAAATGTTATTTCCAGAGTAATACAATTAAGTCTAAAGTAACGAAAGGAGTTGCATTTTATGGCGGTTCTAAATAATACCAAAACATCAATGCCCTCTTTTATACATTCACAAAAAAAATGAACACACCTTACAGGTACGGCAGATTATAAAATAGAATTAGCTCACTTTTGTCATGTGATAGAAGCGGAGACTATTTCGGTGAATCTTTCTTATAAAGGAAATTGGAAGTGCCAATGGCCAAACTCTTGTTTCTCGTTTCAGTCTGTTGCACATTGTTCTGCATGAGTTGCTGATCTATCTTTTGGAATCGGCTTCAATGAAACTTGTCAATAGTCGTCTGCCTTTGGCTCTATTGCACTGTCACAAATCAGACGGCGACTGTCCTTTTTTCCTTTTGTCTCATAAAGTTAGCCGAACACGTTGTTGTCGGTACTGAAGCTGATTGTAGATAGTTCTCCTATTCTTCTGTCCTATTCTCTTGACGCATACTAACACATTCACGCTCACATGCACACACGCATAGGTAGATAGATAGATAGATAGGTAGATAGATGGATAGATAGATTATTATATAGGAAAAGCAGTTTACCATAAATACTTATAAGGAATAAGTGCTTAGTATCGCAGTATATAAGCGTTAGTAAATATAAAGTTTGTTAACGTACAGATCAATATGGAAGGCTAATTTTCAGTTTCACAACATAAACAATCGTCATACATCACCTGATAAAATGTGATGACGTGAAACCGATACGTCCCACTCAGTTTTTACTTCTACGGTCAGAAGGTTTCCATATGTACTCTCATATATATATATATATATATATATATAAAAGAAATATGTTGTAGTGGTTCCAACGAGAGAAAAGTATGTATATTAAAAAGAAGAGGGGTGCCGCAAACGTTATGGTTGTAATGTGGATTTATTGAGAAAAAATATTATACTTTGTTTTACATAATTTCACGACACGTGTTTCTGGTCTGGTCTCGCAACCGTCTTCAGGTGAAAGTGGAGATTTTTACATATTATTAAAAATAACTAATTTTTCTTCATGTTCAATGTGGAATATTCTCGATATGAGACATTCTGTTTGTGTGTTGGCAATCCGAATTTTCTTTCTAGAATTGTCAATGAAGAGTTCTGCGTGAAGGGTCATAAAACAATTAAGGTTTGTCCAGCGAGTAGTTATCGGCATTTAATCTTTTAATGTTTTAGTGACCTCTATGTGCTCTTGGATCTGTTTCTATTTTGGCGTGTTCCTGTCAGCATGCGTGTATATATGCGTGCGTATATTTCCTTACTACGAGGAATTCGTAAACTTATTTGTACTTATACACGCATACACACACATACGCACATACACACTATCCCACCACAAGTAGTCAGTACACACACACATATACACACATATTTCCCAAGCTACATGGAACCAGTACACACACACACACATACATACACACGCACACACACACGTACTTCTTAAGTTGTCAACATCCGCATATACATACATAAATGTATGTATGTGTACATACACATATATATATCTCCTCGTGTCTCCCGTATATGAGTGTGCGCCCATGCATGTGAGCGATCATTGTATTTGGTCACCCTGTGTGCATGTTTTTTTTTTTGTGTGTGGGGGGGTTACGATCTATTCAGTTCGGGTTTGAATTTGTCTATAAAGTTTTTTTTCCTGTATTTGTAGATACGAGTAATTGTCTGTTTGATATATCGGCATGATATTAAACTTACCCTGGTTACATTTGAAAATGTGTTGTGATACAAAAAGTTTTCTGTTGTCTGTCAATTTTATATTGCTTTTGTGTAGGGAGACCCTGTTGTTCAGTTGTTGGCTGATGCCTATATATGACTTCTTACATTTTGTGCATTTAAGTGCATAAACTACATTTTGGAGTTGCAGTTTAAGTTTTTGTTTATTGTGAATGTTTTTTTTTGGGTTTTCAAAAAAGTGTAGGAGTTTCCTTCTATAATGATGTCACAAACTCCACATCTTTTTTTTGTTGCATTTTGTGACTCCCTGTATTTTGTGTTGACTAAATTTAGATGAGGTTAATATGTGTTTTAGGTTTCTAGATTGGCGTTTGCTCTTAATTATTTTGGTTGTTTTTAGTATATTATTCAGTTTATTATTCTTGCTAAGTAAATCTAGATTTTTTGTGATTTCTGGGAATATTTCTGGGTTGTTTTTTGTTGTACGTTGAGACATATGCTAGAGTTTGTTCGACGTTACGTTTCTTTTATTTCTAAGTTGGTCTAGAGGAATTTCTTTTCGCGAGTTCAATACCTTTGTTTATTAGTGTTGTGGGGTAGCCTCGTTTCTTGAGAGTTTTATGTAGTTCTTCTAAGCGGATTTTTCGGAGATGTTTATCAGTCACTATTGTACAAATTCTACGTGCTAGGGAATAGGGGGATGGATTTTAGGCAGCTTTTTGGGTGATGGCTCTTGAAATGAACGTATTGTTGGGTGTCTGTGGGTTTGTGGTAGATATCTGATTATGTGGTTGTTTTTATTTCTAATGAGTATATCTAAAAATGGTAATTCGTTAAAATTATATTCTTGCGTGAATTTCATTTTTGGGTGTAAGTTTTGAAGTAGTGTATGGAATTGGTTAATATCACCCCATGATGATTTCCAAAAGATGAAGCAATCATCTAGATATATTTTCCAAGATTTTGTGAATTGGGTCTTTATATTTGTCCCATATATTTGTTCTATCTTTTCATAGAGGTCACTAAAACATTAAAAGATTAAATGCCGATAACTACTGCTGGACAAACCTTAATTGTTTTATGACCCTTCACGCAGAACTCTTCATTGACAATTCTAGAAAGAAAATTCGGATTGCCAAACACACAAACAGAATGTCTCATATCGAGAATATTCCACATTGAACATGAAGAAAAATTAATTATTTTAATAATATGTAAAAAATCTCCACTTTCACCTGAAGACGGTTGCGAGACCAGACCAGAAACACGTGTCGTGAAATTATGCAAAACAAAGTATAATATTTTTTCTCAATAAATCCACATTACAACCAAAAACGTTTGCGGCACCCCTCTTCTTTTTAATTATATATATATATATATATATATATATATATATATATATATATATATATATATATATATATATATTGAACATTAAAAAAAATATAGAAAATTAAAATCTACAGACACACTGGGTTTGTATATTAATATTCCTTCGTTTTTTTATTATTATTTCTTTTTTATATATATATATATATATATATATATATATATGAGACATGTTTTATGGTTGAACAATTTACTTATAGTCTCTATACCTTATTATAGTCTCTATTCATAACCAGTGTGCCTGAAGATTTTAATTTTTAATATTTTTATTGTTTATATATATATATATATATATATATATATAGGAAAATCTGAATGGTCCTTTAACTACAGAATTAATAATTATCGCAATCGAATTAAGTCGACTCACCATGGAAATTATTACTGCAGAAAAACATTTCCGCCTAGAAAACACGACTTCAAAACCCATGCGAAATTCACTATAATTGAGAGAATACGAAAGTTCAGATCAGATAACATTAGAAAGATTTTAGAGTTCCATGAAAATACGTGGATACAACGTCTAAAAACAAAATATCCAACCTGGCTAAACCATAAATTTAACAATATAGATAGTACTAATATATAACTCAAGAAACCCACATTTCTCACCCACACAAGTCAGACAAGCTTACGGAGGTGTTGAAGCCTCGCACTTATACACACCCACACGAACATACACACTAACACACATCATACTCACTCTCTCCCTAATGAGCCAAATGATAACATAAACCCACAGCAATACACACACTTACGGATATCATACTCACTCACTCCCTAAGAACAAATAACACAGACACAAACACTAAACAGAGACACATCTCCTCTCCAGGACGAATAAAACTATGAAACTGACCAGAGGAATTAAGGGCAGCATAGATCCATCCAGCTCTTATCTCAAATAACAACTTAAAAGAGACTCTTTGACAACCCAAGGAATGTTAAAAGATTCAAGTTAAAAAGATAAAAAAAATTCATTTTCTCCATCAAGTCATTCATTTCTGTAGTTCACTGCTAGAAGCAAGCAGAAATATTTCTTCTCTTGATGATGGCCCTGTTGGCCGAAACTAGTCGAGGAATCTAAATGACATAATAATAAAAAAAAAACGAAAGAATATTAATCTACAATCCAGTGTGTCTGAAGATTTTAATTTTTTAATATTTTTATTACAAATATATATATATATATATATATATATATATATATATATATATATATATATATATATATATATATATATATAATAATACAATATCGTAATCCGTATGGAATTGAAAGGAGGATATAGATCCAGGGAGGTCTCCAAAAGACAGAGCAAATTTATTATTCTTATTAATTAAAGAATATCAAAGACTTAAAATCCAAATTAATTATATTTTTTTTTTATTTCATGAGACCTCTAATAAGTAGCTGGCAAATATCAAGTCACTCAAACAAGACTTGGATTCGTTTGTAGGTCTTAAACATTGAGATTAATATTACCTCTGGGATTTTAAATGTTTCCTATTCTTTTTAATATATATATATATATATATATATATATATATATATATATATAATATTTAGTGTTATATATATATATATATATATATATATATATATATATATATAATATTTAGTGTTATATATATATATATATATATATATATATATATATATATATATATATATATATAACACTTACCCTGCACACACTTATTTCGCTATACATACCAGAGGACCTTGATTATTGCGAAAGCGTATATTTTTTAACTGACTGGATTTATTAAGTTTCTTAAGCTCGGATTCTGTCTACATCTCTGTGATGAAGACATATAAGACACGTAAAGAAGGTGCAAAACTATGCTTCATTGTAAGTTATATCTTTTGTTCGAAATCCCGTACCCATTCACCGGACATATAGGGCAACTGCTACATGCCAATTGATCCAATAAGAATGTTCACCTGCTCTGACACAGTCCTTCTTTTTCATACTGCTGTGTGGCTAAGTAAGTAAGCAGTGTAAGAGTTGTGATTTATACATCGTTCAGGCGAACATGCGACAGGTAGGATCGAGCTTCAAGGTATTGTTTGCACTTCAATAAATCAAGCAATTTTTTCTCCCAGCAATATATATCTTCTGGAATAGTTCCCAAGAAATGATGAAACTGGAGGAGACAACAATATTAAGTTTTATAAGCAAGTGTAAAACTTTCACATGACGTCGTTTAATCAGTTCGTTAATTAAACTTTGGTAAAAGCAAGAGGAGAATAAAGATTCTTGCACGAAATTTATTTGGCGCATCTGACAGCCAGACGAAATCTAGTCGACTATAATGTACAAAGAACGATATTAATTTCAAAAATCGTTCAACTGGTATCTGCTATGTAATATAGTATCCGATGGCTCTATTTGAATGGAAGATGGGTCAGTTGAAGATGACTTATTTAAACTTCTAAGAAGACACTAAATAGAACATAACTGACAGTGAAGGTATAACAAAGCAAATTATGTCTGAAACAAAATAAAAAGAAAAATAAGCAGATGTTGCTCATATATCTTCATAAAATATTATCGCTATTAATGTATTATTCCTCTTTTCTCGTGTTAATCATTTCCAAATACTGAATTTAAAACAGAATTGCATATAGAGAAAAAAAAAAAAGTTGGCTGAATTTTAATTTTCACTGGTAATTTTCAAAACTCTCCAAATGCTACATGGAATGAAATTACTGTCTAGTATCTTGTAAGATGCCTCAGTTGCAAAAACAAATAGAAAATCTCACTTATCTTTTCCAAATATCATTCCGAACAGAATCACGCTTAGTCATATTGTAAACGGTGTATTAGTACTGTTTCAGTAGGGTCTCTTGGCCGAACAATTATCATGTTGGAAGACCCGAAACTTGTCATGACCCCAAATCATAACATCACTGATGAAGCGTTCCTGCGCACTTATTGAGTGTTTTCATTATATATATATATATATATATATATATATATATATATATATATATATATATATATATCATTATATGCAGCCACATTAAATCTAATGAATGAATTTGTGTGTTTAATGATTAAACACACGAATTCATTCACTAGCTCAGTCACTAAATCTACTTTCAAAACCTACCATGACTCTAACTGTAGAAATCATAATTTACCTCCTAGAATGCACACTATGCCAGAAACAATATGTAGGAAAATCCGAATGGCCGTTTCATTACAGAATTAATAATTATCGCATTTGAATTAAGTCGACGCTCCATGAAAGGTTATTATTTGTAGAACAATATTTCCGCCTAGAAAAACACGATTTTAAAACCCATGCCAAATTCACTATAATTGAGAGAATAGAAATGTTCAGAGCAGATAACATTAGACAGATTTTAGAGTTTCACGAAAATAAGTGGATCCGACGTCTAAAAACGTTCCTGCCGGGCTTAACCATAAATTTAACAATATAGATGGTATTAATATATAACTCTACAAATCAAAATCTACCCACATTTCTCACCCATACAAGACAGACATGCTTTCGATGGTGTTGAGGCCTCATACTTACACACACACACCCACATGAATATACACACTTACATACATCATACTCACTCACTCTCTAATGAACCAATGATAACACACGCCCAAAGTATTATACTCGCTTACACACATCATACTCACTCACTTCCTAAGAACCAAATAACAAACAAACACACACTTAACAGAGACACATGCCCTTTCCAGTAACCAATAAAACTGTCAAAATGACCAAGGGAATTCAGAGCAGCATAAATCCATCCAGCTCTTATCTCAAATAACAACATACAAGACACTGTTTGACCATCACAACGTCTGACCAAAATCATGTTAAAAAAATAGAAAATTAAAAAAACAAATGAAAACTACAGACAAAAGGTCATTTTCTCCATCAAGACATTCATTTCTGTAGTTCACTGCTACAGGTAAGCAGAAAATTATTTTTCTCCTGATGATGTCCATATTGGCAGAAACTAGTCGAGGATGAAATAATAATTCAAACGACGGGATATTAATATACAACCTAGTGTGTCTGAAGATTTGAATTTTTGAATTTTTGAATATTTTTTTATTGTTCAATATATATATATATATATATATATATATATATATATATATATATATATATATATATATACATGAACTCAGTCTAGCAAATTCCGACTATGTAATACACGCATTGTTTCATGACAAAAACGATTACTACTTCTATACAAAATACTGCTAAATATAAGACTACTACTACTACTATTACATCTATTACTACTCTAAGATGTGTTTCAGAAACAAATACCAGATAAGTCCTGATGTATTTTTCTCATCATGTAGGATATTTTTCTCTTTTCTGATGTCTTGCTTTATATTCAATTAAACTGCTATTTTCTTTTTATAGCGAGTAATGTTTTCTTCTTCAGATAAATTGCTTTGTCACTTTTTGTAAGATAGTTTGCTTTAAAGATTACATGTTTAAACTATTTTTCCTGAATATAGCGTTTTGGCGTTTTTAACATTTCATTGTGCAACTCTCACTCAGAACTTGATTTAATTTTCTCGCACTTCCTTTTCAAATGGAAGCAGATAATTTTAAGTTCTGGTTTGGGTTTGCGATAGTTCGTTGTTTTAATCTCTTTTAGAAATTCAGAAAAGAAAGTAGAGATTAAGAGCAAAATTAATTTGGTTTGATTAATCTTCTTGTAATAATTTATTATTTACTAATTTCTTATTACAAGTTATATATAATTTCGCGGCAGATTCGAATCCGTCAGCTCTCAATACATTTACAAGGTTGTACGAAACGTTAAATGGGTTTAAATCATACTATTATTAACCTAAAAACAGTTTTTGTAAAACAAAAACGATAACGGAATTATGAATTCTGGAAGAAAAATGTCGCATGAAATAAAATAAGCATAGATAAATGTAACTTTTATTTAATGTATTTTCTTGAAATAAAGTAGATATTGTTACGAAGTCGTTCTTTATTATGAACCAGCCGGCTTTTCTCGCTCGCTATCTCTTTACAAATAAGATAGATTCACTACTTGAAATCATTGAAACGAAAATTTTAAATGAACATTTCATTAATAAATTGTCTTGTTATAGTTAAAGAAAGTTTTACAAATAGATGTCTACTTGTTGGAAGCCAACTAAAATGCAACTTTCACACATTTCTCTGGACTATAAAAGACGATATTCCTAAAAAGAACTATTTTAGATATGAAAACGAAGACAATCCTCGAATAAAAGAACATTAATGAAGGACAGTTAATTAATGAAAAAATTTTTTTTGTTTAAAATCAATATGGAAATTAGTTAAGCCTGAAAAGTGATAATGCCTAGAAGTAGATAATGCAATAATACAGATATTGGTTACTTCTTGCGTAAATTATTTTAAAGTAGACCTGGGAATTTTTAATCCCAGAATTCGTGGGAGAATTGGGTTCTAACATTGCATTTATTCATATAGATTCCAGGATATGGGTTTTGTTTCTCTAACTCTTCACATGTTTAATGTATGTCTAATTCTAATTTCTATTTTCACATTTTTACACTATATTAATTTTATCGTATAAATTGTCTCCTGTTCTGTCACCCATGAAATAAAAATAATTATTTGTAGGAAAAGTAAGGATCTACATAAGTCAAATTGTCTTCAAATTAAGTGGCAGCAGAAGAATTAAGGTAAGCTTAAAAATTAATACAATACTTAAATGTAACGATCAATTATGAGGTCTTCTGTACTTTATTGATGTCTATCGCATATACTCCACCCTAGTCATTGTGATGATGGACAAACCAAGAGTCCTACAGGAATCTAGCTTTAATGCTGCCTGATAGAGAGTCTTTTAAGCTAGTTCATAATAAAACTAGCACAATATTTTGGTTACAAATTGAAAACAAGTGTTACTTTCCTTAAACTATTAAAGCAACGCTAATGGTAATAGTTTAACCTCCCATAATCTAGCAACCCCGAATCTGAGCTAAACGAAAATCGTCTCCTGCGCCTAACTCTTCTACTGCTTTTGAGTGAGCTATGAATCTTCGAAATCAGACCAGTGTGAGTGGAGGATTTGCTTGAACACACACGCGCACCGACACACACATATACTCTGTACTTTATTTATAAAATATGCATTTTTATTATTATAGAATTACGTACGAAATAATTGCGTCTTAAGAACACATGGCTTAGCCGCAGGCTAGGGTTAACTCTTTGAAAAACCCTCATTTACATTATCTAAAAATATCAGTTAAATATATTTAATTCAAATATAGCATTAACATTACATAACAATGTTCTTAATAAGAGATATTTTATGGTAGTTGTACTATAAACTATCGCGTGTTCACCTATTTTATGGTTTAAACAAAAATCTAACATAAATTTGTATAATTTGTTGAGAACGAAAAACGCAAATTAATCATAATAATTGAATTTTGTCATCAATATTTAAATATTGAATAACATTATCATAAAACAAACATTAAATTAACTTTATATAACAAATACTATTATTAAAAAAAACAAAAAATCGTTTGCAATTTAAAAACAGAATTGAAGAAAAATGTATTCATGAAAAGCATAGGTTATCTCCCCTTCATTGATATGATCGCTGGTAGAGAGAAACAAGTCCATTTATCTGGTAATTTGGGGTAAGACACAGATTTAGGTGCAAATGAGTTTGAGGCACCAAAGAAGAGTTCTGAAGAATGTCTCTGTGAAAAGATGCGTTTTAGCCTGCTGAACCCGAGCAAAAATGAACAGATGTGTTACTGCCTCATCAAGCAACGAGGAAGAAGAGATACAATCATCTTAAGATACGTATTTATAACCATTTTAAACAGATTCCTTTATTGGACTTCGTTCCCACTAAAAAGAAATTAACTGCTAAAGAAATATGTTTAGTAATTATCTTTTTCTTCTTCTCTGCAAAAGGATGTCATTAAGTTTCTGTTGTCTTTGTCCTTCGCTCATATTTTTACGACAGGTATG